>JAJLUJ010000159.1:0-13020 GCA_030564235.1 Blastobotrys elegans
TGGGCTTTCTATGGAAACACGCCCAGCTCATGAGGGAAATTGACTTACTTTAGATCAATCTTAGGTCCAGTTTATGAGGCTTAAGCTTATGAGCTTACTCAACAGATCAAGCTGCCATTGGTCTAAACCGGATAAATGCACACTGAGGGGTACTTTATAAAAGAAAAAAAAAAAAAAGTACGTACTAAACGTGAAATAGATATATATATCCCCTTACGTATATGCCTTATATATATATGTCTCCCAGCGCTGATGACGAACATGATCGATCGTTTCACCACTGCCACATGTTGCAAATGTATACACATATATATCCCATCATTGAATAAATAAAACCTGGGGAGCTCGCCGCGTGGCGGTATACGCTTACCCAGCAGGAGGCCCGTACGTAATCAAGAGGGACCCGGGCTAACTAACCCAACAATAACATCCGAATGGTTCTAAGTTAACCCTTATAAGATCTATGACATCAAATCAACAATCTTCGCTAATTAGGATGTTGGTACCGTGCGCACGCCAACCAGAGAACCAAAACATTCTTCCCAGACAAGTGCTTATAAGTTTCTTTTCAGCACACGCGCGCGCACATGCCGGGAGAACCGCGCTTAACCCTGCAGACCATATGCTGCTACTAGTTCGCCATATATATATAGTTGGCTATAAACGGATTTGAAAGGTTCAAAGACAAGTCGGGTTTCAGAGAATGTTATCGAAATCTTTTGCAAAACCTCCTTCATGAGTATTGACAATAACAAGTTGTGGGGATATAGCCTCCCTCCTAGCTGTCTTTTAGCAATACAAGCTTACTAGTGATAAGCTAAAAGACTAGACAAAAGCACACTCTTATCAACAAACTTAACATATATTCCCTTCTTTCCAGAATATTATATGACATATATCCCCTGCTAAAAATGCCTTAAGCTTGTAAGTAGATCGGCAGGTGATTCGAATCGGTGGTAAGAGTATAAACAAAGCTCGAATTAAAAGTAACACCGGCCGGCTCTCATTTCTTTTCCTGTTTATATTTCTTTTTTGGGTCTTTTTTGCAAAAATGGTATTACGTTGCGCAGGCCGGCGCGACCATATGTGTTCAAATCTGCTTACAAAATTTTTTTCTTTTCTTCTTACGTATCCTCGTGTGTGAGAAAAAGTGTAGCGGATTTGCTTTTGTTGGCAAGATGTTTTCGGTTTATACAATTTAGTGCTTTTGGACCGTTGTACAAGCCCAATTCCCCGGTTCCCAATTTTTTTTTCAATAGCAACTATAAATATCGGCTGAATTCCTCCTCATTTTTCATATTTTTACCCCAAACGCGTTCATATTCATTTAATCTCTTAAAAAAATGATTGGAGGCTTAACAAGCACGACCAATACGTCTGGTTTGACCGGACGGTCACTTCGAGTTGTTGTTACAATTACGGCTGTTTTGTCGTTTAGTCTTTTTGGCTATGATCAAGGTATGTCCATACCCGCAGACAGATGAGAGAGAGAGAGAGAGAGAGAGAGAGAGAGAGAGAGAGAGAGAGAGCATGCGAGAGACTTTGGATGGGCTTTTAATTAACGGGTTGGTTGTTATTTGCGTGGCCCGGCCCTCTTGGCATTGTTGTGCGGCTTTTTTATTTTTTATATATTGCCGACCCTTTGTCAACATCCGACACGGGAAAAAAGTCCCTCGCGATGTGTTTTCTCTCAGATATGGAACTTTTTGCTAACAAATTTTTAATAGGTCTAATGTCTGGCTTAATTACTGGTGACAAATTTAACGAAGATTTTCCAGCTACTTCTGGTTCGAGCCACAAGGCTACGGTTGTTCAAGGTGCGGTAACTTCATGCTATGAAATTGGCTGTTTCTTTGGCGCTTTGTTCGCCATGTTTGGTGGTGATAAGACTGGTCGACGTCCACTTATTATCGCTGGTTCTTTGACCATTATTCTAGGTACAGTCATTTCTGTGACATGCTTCACCGAAGAATGGGGGCTTGGTCAGTTTGTTATTGGCCGAGTTATCACCGGTGTCGGTAACGGTTTGAACACTGCCACTGTTCCAGTTTGGCAATCTGAAATGTCCAAGTCCCACAACCGAGGGTTCTTGGTCAACTTGGAAGGGTCTGTCATTGCCGTTGGTACTTTGGTAGCTTACTGGATTGATTTTGGGTTCTCTTATATTGACTCTTCTGTTCAATGGCGGTTCCCAGTTGCTTTCCAAATCTTTTTTGCATTGTTTGTGTTTATCGGTGGCTGGGGTATGCCAGAATCTCCTCGATGGTTGCTACAAAAGAAACGAACCGAAGAGGCACATGTTATTTTGGGCGCTTTGAACTCTGTCGCACCAAATGATCAACTGGTGCTGGACGAGTCCAAGGTTATTACCGACGCTATCAACCGAGACGGCAAGCAAGCCGGCGTTCGAGAATTGTTCACTGGTGGCAAGACTCAACACTTGCGAAGAATGCTTATCGGGTGTTCTGGTCAATTTTTCCAACAATGGACTGGTTGCAATGCTGCCATTTACTACTCTACTGTGTTGTTTGAAAACTCTCTAAAGAAGGGGCATCAATTCTCTCTGATTTTGGGTGGTGTGTATTCCATCATCTATGCACTGTCCACCATTCCATCATTCTTTATGGTTGAACGTGTGGGTCGTCGAAACTTGTTTTTGATTGGTGCTGTGGGACAAGGTTGCTCATTCCTTATCACATTTGCATGTTTGGTTAACCCTACCGAGAACAATGCCAAGGGTGCAGCTGTCGGGCTATATCTATTTATCGTCTTCTTTGCGTTTACGATCTTGCCACTTCCATGGATTTACCCTCCAGAAATCAACCCAATGAAGACACGAACTGCTGCTGCTGCCATTTCTACATGCACAAACTGGCTTTCAAATTTTGCCGTGGTCATGTTTGTTCCAATTTTCATCAACGCTTCTCAATGGGGTTGCTACTTGTTTTTTACAATCATTAACTTTTCGTTTGTTCCAATCATCTTCTTCTTTTACCCAGAAACCGCCGGTCGATCTTTGGAAGAAATTGATATTATCTTTGCCAAGGCCCATGTCGAAAAGAAGATGGTCTGGCGAGTCGCCCAAACACTACCAAAGCTCAGCGCAGAAGAAGTTGAACGGGAAGGTGAAATCTTGGGGTTGTATGAAGGCTCTGAGAAGTCAACTGGTGAAAAGTATGACGGGTCCACATCTGAAGATGAACACAAGGCCATGACTGGAGCTGAGCATACCGACGCTACTGCATCATCCTCTCAAGAAGACCGTGTTTAGATTTATTTTTATTTTCCTGTATAGAGTAGTTTTTTGTTTTGATAGAGTTTTGAAAAAATTTTTGTTTTTAAAAAAAATAGCGTGAGCCGCATTTGTGTTTGTTGTGGCCGACCGATTACTTTACTCGGTTGTAGTTGAAGTATACGTATACGACCCAAGCAAAAAAAACAACAAAAAAGAAAAAAAAAAAAAAAAAAAAAAAAAAAAAAAAAAAAAAAAAAAAAAAAAAAAAAAAAAAAAAAAAAAAAAAAAAAGGTTTGCCAAACACTGCTTCAAAGTTGGTGGTATTGAACCTCAACATGTCAACGGAATGGTAAAAGAAGGCACATTATTATTTCTCAATGCCGGTGCAAGTAGGACTGTAATCGGAGACCAGGAGCTTGGTGGATAGATAATCTTACATATTGTTTGAACTGTAGAAGCAATAACATCACAATCACAAGAAGGAAAAGCTGCTATCAGTCCATCAGCAATACTAGCATCCAAACTGTTGAATTTGCATTTTTCCAACTCTAAACAATTCTAAAAAGTAAGCCGCATGCACGATAATGACGTAAGGCGCACGCAAAAACTTTTTGTCGGCATTTTTTTTTCTCGGGGTGCCGCCCTGAGATTTTTTTTTTTTTTTTTTCAATATCGATTAGATTCATTACCTCTCCTCAACAACAAGCGTTCTTTTTTTTTTTTTTTTTTTTCAACACTATCAAACGCAACCCCCTTGCTCTCTAGAGACTTAATAGACACATTCCTCCAGTCTATTTAAAAGAGTTCCCGGTCGATCTGATAGAAACCGGGTATACATATTTTTAAATACCAAAAAGAAAATGGGGTCAAGGTTTTTGGGCAGAATTTTCCAGGCCGCCACGTTGGGAGGAGCAGTGCGAGCTTATTGTTCCCACGCACGAACCCAAGCATTTTTGGACTCTTCATCATCACTAGCAATGTCAAACCGATTGTTACTTCCACAAAATGTCAAGCCGGTGCACTACAATTTGTGTATGCACCCAAACTTGGAAAAATACACGTACAAGGGTAAGGTAGGAATTGACCTGGAGGTGAATGAAGATACCAAGACTATCGCGCTAAACACACTCGACTTGGACTTGAGCAAGATTGAATTGAGCACTGGCGAGGTGGCCAAGGACCATTCTTATGATAAGGATACAGAAACGTCGACTTTTACATTTGACCAAGGGGTCAAGGCCGGCGATAAGGTTACGTTGAGCATTGACTTTACTGGTGAATTGAACGACAAGATGTGCGGGTTTTATCGATCGGTACACACTGATGACGATGGCAAGACTCGTGTCGTGGCCACTACTCAAATGGAACCAACCGACGCTCGACGTGCTTTCCCATGTTTTGACGAGCCTGCACTGAAGGCTACCTATGATATTTCGCTTGTACACGAAAATGGCTTAGTGGCGTTGTCCAACGGCTCTGAACAAGAGAAGATTGACTTGGACGGCGGCTTGCAAAAGACTGTGTTCAATACCACTCCTAAAATGTCCACTTACTTGGTGGCGTTTATTGTGGGTGACCTGGCCTACGTTGAAAGCAACGCCTTTCGAGTACCAGTGCGTGTTTACGCCACTCCAGGCATGGAACAACGTGGTCAGTACGGCGCTGAATTGACTGCCAAAACGTTGGCCTTTTATGAAGAAAAGTTTGGCGTCGCATACGAGCTAGACAAGATGGATTTGGTTGCTATTCATGATTTTAGCGCCGGTGCCATGGAGAATTGGGGTTTGATTACTTACCGAGTGGTTGATTTGTTGTTTGACGAAAAGACTGACAGCGCTTCTACAAAAGCACGTGTTGCTGAAGTGCTGCTGCATGAAGCTGCCCACCAATGGTTTGGTAACTTGGTCACCATGGACTGGTGGGATGGTTTGTGGTTGAATGAAGGTTTTGCCACTTGGATGAGCTGGTACGCTTGTAACCACTTTTACCCAGAATGGCGAGTGTGGGAAACTTATGTTACCGATACTTTGCAAGCCAGTTTGCGACTGGACGGGTTGCGATCTTCTCACCCAATCCAAGTGCCAATTGAACGAGCTGACCAAGTCAATCAAATCTTTGACTCCATCTCCTACGCCAAGGGCTCGTCTGTTATTAAGATGATTGCCAACTGGCTTGGTGAGGAAACGTTTATTCAAGGTATTTCCGTCTATTTGAAACGACACGCTTTTGGTAACACTCGAACCGAAGATTTGTGGCAAGCATTGGCCGAAGTTTCTGGCAAGGATGTTAATGAGGTTATGGGCCCATGGACCAAGGAAGTTGGCTATCCTGTCGTGTCTGTTTCAGAAGCTGGCAACGAGGTCACCGCCCAGCAGAACCGGTTCTTGACTACTGGTGATGTCAAGCCAGAAGACAACAAGACTATTTACCCAGTCAACTTGGCTGTCAAGACCAAGATTGGTGTCAGCGACATTATGCTGGATTCTCGTGAAAAAACTTTTACCGCCAATGAGCAGTTTTACAAGTTGAATGCCGAACAAACGGGTATTTACCGTGTCTTGTACCCAATGGAACGCGTTGAAAAGTTGTCTGAAGCTGGTGCCCAAGGCTTGTTGTCTCCAGAAGACCGAATTGGTTTGGTTTCTGATTTGGGCGCTTTGGGTGCATCTGGCTATCAACGAACCTCTGCCTTTTTGGAATTGATTTCCAAGTGGAAGAATGAAAGCGAGACTAATGTGTGGAGCGAAATGATCAACCACTGGTCCTCGTTGCGATCTGTGTTTAAGGCTCAACCGGATAATGTCCAAGACGCTTTGAAAAAATTTCAAGCCGACTTGGTTTCTGAAAAGTGCAAGGAAGTTGGCCACGTTTTTACTGAACAAGATGGCTTGTTGGATCAACAGTTGAAGAGCTTGTTGTACGCTACCGCCGTTGGTGCTGAGATTCCAGAATATAAGAAGGATGCGTTGGGTTTGTATGAAAAGTACCTATCTGGCGAGGAGAATGCGTTCAACCCAAATTTGCGAGGCACCGTGTTTGGCACTGGTGCCAAGTTTGGCGATGAAACCACCTATGATAAGTTGATTGCCATCTACACCAGCCCAAAGTCTTCTGCTGAAGGCAACACTGCTTTGCGGTCTATTGGCCGGTGCAAGGTTCCAGAAGTTCGTCAAAAGCTGTTGGATGCTACTTTGCAGGGCCCGATCCGGTCCCAAGACGTGTTTTATGCGTTAAGCTCGTTGAACGTTGACAAGGAAGGTTCGGAATTGTTGTGGGCTTGGTTCAAGGAAAACTTTGACACCATTCACAGCTTGTTCCCTCCAAGCACTGGTATGTTTTCTCACATTGTGGAAATTAGTGCTGGTGGGTTTAGCAACAAGGAGATTATTGCTGAAGTTGACGCCTTCTTTAAGGACAAGAACACCAAGGGTTACGACAAGTCCATCTCTATTGTCAAGGACAGAATCCAATCCCGTGTTTCTTGGTTGGAACGTGATGTTGAAGATGTCACTGCCTGGTTGTCTGAAAAGGGCTATTTGTGAATCCATAGCATGTTGTAGTATTACGTACCCTTTTATTAAAAAAAAAATAAAAAAAATATAAAAATTCAAGATTTGTTGTTATCAAGATTTCTGCGCCGCACATGGACGTATCCCCGCGCGCCATTCATGAACGTCAAGAATTCAAATACCGCACCGTTTTGCGAACCATGGCAGCCATTTCCCATACTTTTGATATCGGGAAAGGGAGGGGAGGAGGGGTTGGAATTTAGGTTTCCGGACCACGTCAAATATCACGCGCGTCCAGCAATTGATTAATTGAGCTTGTTTCTCTATATAGCAATCAACAATGCCGTGCCACGTCTATCCGATCACCGCCACAAGCGCTAATATATGTTAACGCATGTTTCATCATCCCATCCCACCAACCTCCCCCCGGGCCCCCCTAGGCTACCCGCCTATTGTCAAGCACTTTTGACATCTGTAAGACTCACCGAAACGTCAGGCTGGTAAGTGTTTTAATATATAAAGTACCGGGTAGGGCTTTGCTATTTTAGCGACGCGGGTACTATTAGGGGTGTTTCCACATGGCCAAAGGCAATTAATGACAAATAGGGCGCGGGATACAAGCTTAGAAGATCAAACCCTAATTGATGCCTTACCCCAGATGTAATAGGGTGATATTGCCCTATAATATAACGTGGACATGTACATATGGGCTTCTGCACTCCATGGTGCACGGTAAAACGATGTTATTATATGATTATAAACATACACGTAAAAAAATATTAGGTTATAAGACTTAAGCCCTTAAGTAATTATTTATATTATATATACATATATATGTATACTTGAAACTATAAACCGATAGCGATTGGATTTCCGCAGATGCCGATCAATTAAGAAGCGCTTAACGGTTACCGGTGGCCAATTGTTTTAAAGAAGGCTTTATTAACAAGCCACGTATACTTAAGTTTATAATCTATAAGTTAAATCCTATAGCCCCAAGCTTATAATAACCTATTCGTCAATTAATGCATGTACTTAAATTATAAATTTAAGCGCTCACGAGCCTGCAGTCGTCTGCGGAGGGCTCTCCGGGGGCCCGCCCGGGGGTACCTACGTAAGAAAGCTTAGGGGCATTGCAATCATGAGTATTAAGGTCCCAACAGTTATCGGAAGCGAAGCGAGAGCAGCTTGAGGCCGGCCTTAATTAGCGCTACAGTGAGAGGGGAGGGCGCGGTTTTCGCCGCGGCGGGCGGGGCCAAACCAAACAGGTGGCGGCGTGGCGGCCGCCGATCGCTGCCCGGAACCGGGACTTAGTAATTAAGGAAAGGAATTTACCCTATTGCCACGTCAACCTACTGCAAAAAGCCAGATCACATATATATATATATATATATAAAACACCACGTTTCCACGTTTATTCTTTTTTCTTCTCCCTTTCTTGACTTGAACACTTCATATTTTGGACCTCCCACACTTATCCACAACCATGAAATATTCACAAGTTATTCTATCCGCATTGGCGGCCTGTCTGGTTCAAGCTAGTGATGTCGTGCAACTAACTGGCGACACGTTTGACGAGTTTTTGTCCGAAAACCCAGTCGTGATGGCTGAATTCTACGCCCCTTGGTGTTCACACTGTAAGATGCTCGAGCCAGAATACGACTCTGCGGCAACTACCTTGAAGGAAAAGAATATTCCTATCGGTAAGGTTGACTGTACCGAAGAAGAAGAGTTGTGTTCGACGCAAGCTATTCAGGGATACCCAACATTGAAGGTGTTCCACGGCGCAGAAAAGGTGACGCCATACAGCGGTGCCCGAAAGGCCGAAAGCATTGTTTCTTATATGGTCCGGCAGTCATTGCCAGCCGTTTCTGACTTGGACTCTGATAACATTAAGGAGTTTACCGGCACTGACGAGTTTGTGGTTGTTGGCTTTTATGACGACAAGAAGAATAATGCCACGTTTACCGGCTTGGCAGAAAACTTGCGGGACAAGTTTGTGTTTGGAGCTTCCAAGGATAAGAAGCTGGCTGAACAATACGGCGTCAAGAAGTTGCCAGGCGCTGTTGTATTTAAAAACTTTGATGAGCCACAAGTCGTTTACGATTCCAAGACCAAGGGCTTTGAATTCACTGAAGAGGCTCTAAAGTCATTTATCCAAACTGAATCTTTCCCAGTCATTGGTGATGTTGGCCCAGCCACCTTTTCTGATTATGCCACCGCAGGCACTCCATTGCTGTACATTTTTGCCGACAATGATGAAGATAAGGAAGAATTGGTCAACATTGTCAAGCCATTGGCTCCAGAACTAAAGGGCAAGGCTCACATTGGTACTTTGGACGCCAAGTTGTATGGTGCCCACGCTCAAAACGTCAACTTGAAGGAAGAATGGCCAGCTGTGGCTATCCAAGACTTTGACAAGAACTTGAAGTACGTTTTGCCACAAGATGAAAAGATCACCAAGAAGTCTTTGACCAAGTTTGTCAAGGATTTCCTTGCCGACAAGTTGGAACCATCCGTAAAGAGTGAACCAATTCCAGAAGAACAAGGTCCAGTCTACACTGTTGTGGGTAAGAACTATGACGATATTGTGTTGGATGATGAAAAGGATGTGTTGATTGAATTCTACGCAACCTGGTGTGGCCACTGCAAGCGTCTATCTCCAATCTGGGACGAATTGGGTGAAATGTTTTACAACAATGACGAGTTCAAGGATAAGGTTAGCATTGCCAAGGTTGAGCACACCGCCAATGATGTTCCAGATGAAATCACGGGCTACCCAACCATCAAGCTATACCGAGCCGGCAAGAAGGACGAGCCAATTGAATTTGAAGGCCCACGAACTATTGAAGGTTTTGTCGAGTTTTTGAAGGAGAATGGTTCCCACAAGGTTGACGCCACCAACTTGATTGTCAAGAAGGAGGATAAGGAAGAAAAGGAAGAAGAAAAGAAGGAAGACAAGAAGGAAGAAAAGAAGGAAGAAAAGAAGGAGAAGAAGAAGGGTGAGGATCACGAAGAATTGTAAACTTTTCCATTCTTTTTCATATATATTTTCATATAATTTATTGCAGTTTCTTGTTAATTATTTCAGCAAAAAGGTTTGCTCCTGCGCCGATGTGATGTGTGCGGCTTAAAGGTAAAGTAAAAAAAAGGGGAATCATAGTATCCTCGAGGTGGGTGGTTGCGTGAATTTATCACGTGATTGTGGATTGGCTGATAGGTTCTATCAATCGAACTAAGCTAGTAAGCTATTAGTTTCAATAGCCATCACCGTTTAAACTTTTTTATCTCAGCTGACCATTCAGTCATTACTCGAGATTGCCTATTAAGTGTGTGTGAGGGCGGCGCCATGGTACAGACTTTGTCACTGATTTACGAGATCGCACCGACAAGCTCAGCCTGATATATATATATACACAATAGCCCGGAAAGAGACATTAATAACGGGCTACTGCAACCACACTTCATTACGTACTGTCATAACGATCGACCCCGGGCCTCTAGGCGGCGGTCTCGAGCTGATCAGTTCATTAGGGCTTGGTGCCCTAATTGATTTGGCTCTGGACTATTTTCGACGCGTTGTCCCGAACACCGGAGGAAAAGAACGGAAATCGCCACCCGTAGTAAAAAAATTTCAGCCGGGGGCGGCAAGAATCCCGCCCGCGCACGCGGCCTTCATAACAACAGCACAGAACCTCCCAACCGCCACTGCACCCAAAAACTATAAAAGGCCTCCATGTCCCACCAAAAACGAAGTTTTTTTTCTTCTTTTTTTTTTTTCTTTAATCTCTTTGCATTTTGCTTAGATTTAAGTGTAGTATTCTGTTCTTAATTGCGTGATAGCAATTAGCTGCCTACGGGTAGCAATAATTCTATTAAGCGCTTTTTTTGGATTCCCGTTGAGAGGACCTCTGAGCATGCTCATGTCCTTTTGGCATAGTGTCGTTGCTATTGCACTTTTTGGCTTCTGACGCGAGCTCTAGATTAATGAGTTGAGGACAAGTCATTAATTTAGAGTCTTATTTACTATATGTATAGGTTAATATATTAGCATAAAGGAAGCAGCACGGCTTGTTATATATTTATCTTGATAATAAATAAAATAATAACAAAGGGAAAAAAAAAAATACATCTTTATTGACAAACACAAAATGCTCGCGTATGGGTCTGCTGCTACCAAGAACTTTCGCTTTCGAAAGACTATGGAGGATGCACACAAGTCATTGCTAGATTTTATAAACCCCGGCGATGCGTATTTTGGAGTGTTTGACGGCCATGCTGGGTCGATGGCTGCCGACTGGTGTGCGCAGCGGTTAGATTCGGTGCTAGAAAAGAATATAAAGCGGTATGGGTCGCAATTTCAAGGTGCAGCAATTCTGGCAGGAACGTTTGACGAGGTTGACAAACTGTTACTGCAGCAAAGCGGCTTTGACAATTCCGGCACCACTGCTGCAGTGGCGTACATTAAAAACAATTTCGCGACAAAGACCAGAACGCTATATACGGCCAATGTAGGCGACGCACGAATTGTACTGTGCAACCAGGGCAATGCCGAACGACTAACACAAGATCATCGCGCTGATAATGTTGAAGAACAAGGCCGAGTCAAGACGTATGGCGGGATGATTCTGAATGGGCGAGTTTGTGGAGTTTTGGCAGTGACACGGGCTCTTGGCGACCACGAGTTTAAACAATTTGTATGCGGTAAACCCTACACCACCGAGACAATGCTGGACTTGCAGGACGAGTTTTTCATTGTGGCTTGTGATGGAATTTGGGATGTAGTTGGTGATCAAGAAGCGGTCAACTTGGTTCGTCAAGTGGCGGATCCCAAAGACGCTGCCAAGCAGCTCGTGCGGCATGCAATTAAAAGTGGGTCTACCGATAATATCACATGCCTGGTGGTGAGATTGACAAAGCCACCTTGTTCCATGGCCACTGCGGTGACCAAACCAGGCAACACTTTCCATCCCACATCAAGCCGTGCTACTACTCAACAACCAATCTCAAAACGCCGCAGCGCGATGGATCTATACAAGTTTGTGCCCCCGCGAATAAACACGCCTCCTTCTGAAGAGTTACTTGCTGAGCTCAACGAAACGTTTGAAACTGGCTCGAACTGTGCCGAAGATCCAGAAATTGAACGCCTTTGTGGCGGCGGCGGCGACATTAACGATAACCCAGGATATCGATATGGAGCTCGCCGCTTATCCGT
Organism: Blastobotrys elegans; assembly: GCA_030564235.1. NCBI lineage: Eukaryota > Fungi > Ascomycota > Dipodascomycetes > Dipodascales > Trichomonascaceae > Blastobotrys > Blastobotrys elegans. The sequence continues at coordinate 11,960 of JAJLUJ010000159.1, forward strand.
GCCTTGTATTTTTGATGAGAAGGAAAACTCTAATGCTATTGAAGACTAAAAGACAAGGACTTAAATATGATACAAAAAAAAAAACCAAAAAAAAAAAAAAAAAAAAAAAAAAAAAAAAAAAAAAAAAAAAAGAAAAACAGACAACCTCTACCCTTCATACAAAATGTACTTTAGAATATCACTCAACGTCACAACACCCTTCAACGTGCCCTTATCATCAACCACAACCAACCGGTGGAGTCTTGATCTTCGTATTGTGTCCATAATTGTATCTAGTCGATCTTGGTCAGTACAAGTATGCACGCCTTCAAAATCATCTGGACGGCGCATCAACGCCTCACCCACCGACAAGCTCAGGTCTGTGTAGATTCCGCCCTTGATCAAAGCCAGTACATCCACCGCTTCATAAATATTTAATAGCTTGTAATTCTCGTCCACAATTGGGATTGCCGATACGCCCTTTTCAACAAGCATGTGAATCACGTCGATGACAGGAGTCGTCATGGAGGCAGTAGCAATGCCCTCAAACACGCCAACCTTGAGCTCGGATAGGGGTTTTAGCAGCATTCTAGTCTCCTTGCAGTTTAACGCCACAAACTTTAAGATACGATATTGCGTCAGCACCGAAACGACAATTTCTCGGCCAGTGTCCTGGTCCTTGTCGATTAACGGGATTCGCCGAGCCTTTGATTCAATCATCTTCATGCATGCTTCGTACAATGATTTGAATGGATGAATGGATATCGTCTCAATGGCGTCTGCTTCAATAGCCTTCTCAACGCTGCGTAGCCCATCCAGTGTAAAATGCTCAATCTTGTCCATCTTGTCGGGGTTTTGAAAATAATACTGAATGACATTGATATAGTCAGAGGCAGTCAACAATCCGGCAAACCTTGACGCCTTGGAGTCCCAGAGAGGTGCTGAGACGATGCCGTTTTGGAGTAGTATGGTTAGTGATTTCTTGACGAGTAAGGCCGTGTCGAGTACAATCAATCGGAATGACACTGGCAAGACATCGTATGATGTTTTGCTCTTGAGGAATTCTCTAATCGCCTCCTATG
>JAJLUJ010000159.1:13120-29746 GCA_030564235.1 Blastobotrys elegans
GAATCCTTTTTTTTTTTTTTTTTTTTTTTTTCTTGTTCAATTCCAATCCCAATATATTTGAGAATTGTGTTGTGTTGTGTGTGTATGTGTGTTCGCGTGCGCGTGCGCGGGGGCCTTGTTCCCTAGAGCTCCCCTTTTTTTCTAAACGTCATTGGTAAAGCTTTTATACTCATGATTTAGCCTATCTGATGCGATGTGATTAAAATCCATTCTTGCACCAATTTCAATTCAATTAAGTGGCTAAAATCTATTATTAATGTTATTATTATATATATGTATTATTTTTGAACGCCGCACGCTAATGCTACCTATCAATACCCTTTAGTCCATGTCCATGTCCACGCTCCAGAAATATCGAAAAAGACCCGTATATATAAGTCGTTTCAGGCTGGCCTAGTGACATTGTACCGGCATATGATTATGTGTGTGGCGTATAGCCTGAGCCCACTATAGGAGCACCGCGGTGGCGAACAGGGTCAATGTCATCTGTTTTTCAGGCGTGTTTATAGCTAATCTCGAAGTTGACAAACCGGTGTACTATACTCTCCATCGATAGATCTATGCTGGTTCATTCGTCTTCAACGATTCGCAGTATGAACAGTTCCGACATGACGAGGATCACCTATAAACAAACAAGCGCCATAAACAGTCGTGAGTGTAGAAAACAAGATTACAATTTTCATTGCTTGTGTTGGTATGGGGTGAACTCTCCACGCGTGCTAGCATAGGCATTGACAAGGAGGCTGGACTATTTGTTATCACGGATGCTTCCGGACTATAGCCAGTTTACTACCGGTCTCGTCTACAGCGACCATCATCGCCACATGTACAGCGCTAACCCCAATCATTGCCGATAACTAGATATGGTCAGAGGCCAATCGCCACAAGTAGGAGGACCGGGGTTCGTCCATCCAATCAAGTTTACATGATTAGCTCTGAGCTCGCGGTTGTACCCGGTGTCAGTATTGACTGCCACGGCCGTGCCCCTATCTGTACCGAGGGTTATGGTAAATTGTGGCCCTTCAAAACGACATTATTTACTACTATTATTTTACTCAAAGTATTTAGTTTCCATATTACCATAAATATCAGCCTGTCCTTGATTCTCGTCCTGATTCTGATCTTGGCTCTGATCTTGATCTTGAGAGGAATAGCCCCCTAGCACTTCTGAATCAGCTTGAGTAGCTCCCTCCTCTTCAAGGTCAATATCATACATTTGCGTTTCAATCACATCATCGTTATTCAATGTTCTGAACGCACCTTGCGTGAATTCGTTGGCCATTTTGCTTTCTTATTTTGATCCGAAGGAAAGGGGAAAGAAAGGGAAGATGCCTCTGTATATATATTACACAGATAAATTAAGGTCTTTGTTCCATGTTGCTATCTTAAAAAAACTTTATAAACCCCAAGTACCCACGATATGACACCAACTAGAGCATATGAAGGGATCAACCACGGCTGCTGGTCATCACTCGTCAATCTATCCATGACGCCTCTTTCCAAAATGACCGAAACAGCCAGCATGCCAATCACAGCCGCACACACCTGGCATTGAACAGCGATATGTTTCGTCTTGATGCTGTTGATTATATTAGCTAGAACAGGGGTCATTGCGGTGATGTAAAAAACAAACAGACCCGTAACGAACATAATAAACCCGATTTTCAGACCCATCTCGTACAATACCCACGACGCCAAAAACACCAACGCCAGGACGAGATGGTATACTGAATCCCAATTAGTCTGATGCCTACCAAGCTGGACAGCTCGATAAACGGCGGGAAGAATACGAGCGAAAATAGTTCAATGGAACCCACACGGTCCGAGTTAACGTTTAGAGAGAAATCGTCTTTGTTAGTAACATGCTCGATGATGTTACCATTCACCACCACGTCCGAGAAAAATCCTTCCACGCTCTTCATAGCAACTGCCGCTTCAACGTATCGGTTAACTTGAATTTGGAATGTGGCCACGAGAATCAGCACCATCCAGCACATATCACGGACCACGCTTCGTGTTCGCCAGGCTTGGCTGAAAACGCTGCTCAACCATGGACGGAGCTCATCATCGAGGTGGACATCCATATCTGGCTGCTTATCGGGATACTCGTCGTCATGACGGAGGAGCTGGACAACTACGGCGTTGGCAGCCGCAGCAACAACCAGGTAGTACTTGAGAGACATATGCATGAACCCGTCAAACTGGCCCATAAGCTGCCCCATAGCGATGGCTTGGACAATACAGATCGAGACGAGCATGACCGACATGGAAATGCTGCCGTACTGAGCCACGTTGGTGATGAGCAGTAAAGCCATTGTGGACGCGTTGCCAAGAATTACCCCAGTGGCGACACGCCACGCTGCCGCCGCGAACGGGAATGTTTCAAAAGCGCTGAACGAGGCAGCAACCGCGAATAGCGCATATATCCCCAGCGAGACGGACAGCTTGTCACGAGCATCTTTATAGTTAATCTCAAACCAGATTGCGCTCAACAAGGCGCCGATCATGAGGCCAAGCGGGTAGGATATGTCCCATTCGGTGGGCGCCGTGGTCTTGTTGGCAATGTCAAACCCAACCGAAAAGCTGGTGAGTAGTAGGACATGCGAGCACGTCGTGACTGTAAAAAACTTAGACTTGGAAGAAACTAGGATACATTACTAAAGTTTATCAAAAAAAAAAAATATTATCAAAAAAAGTCGCGAGCGAATGGGTTAAATTTTTACAAGTATACGTATACGTACCCCAAAAGGGTTTAAAAATAGTAACGAAATATGCATTTTTCTGTAGCATGAGCGCCGATTGACTTACATGCTATAGAGACATGTTTGACACGCGTATACAGACCCGAGGCCGGCCGGCCAATTGATCCATGGGCATTTACGTACAATATATATATTATAACAACAGGTCATAAATGCAACGTTGAAGGGGTATTAACTATTAAATGCAATTCAAACTATATATGCTTACATACAGTCTTATTTTTCTTTTTCTTTTTATGACTAGCGAATGACCATCGACTTGCTCATCTTTTCGTTAGCAATAGTCGACGCCGACGTGGACGACTTTTTACCAGCGTTTTCAAAAATCTTCCAAAACTTTAGATTCTCATCTGCGGCGCATGTAGCCAACGTCTGGCCGTCTGGCGACAATGCCGAATGCAAAACCCGCGAGTCATGCGCGGTAATCTCCACGTTCTTGGTGAGAGATGGGTAGGACCAGATTGTCAAGTGGTTGTCTGGGAACCCATGCGAGGACACAATCTCCTTGTACGTCGAGCTCCATTTCAATGATGTGACTTGTGAGTCAGTATTGATGGAGTTGACTCGGGCACCGGTAGTCGAGTTCCAAAAGTGAATAAACTTGTCTTGAGACCCGCCACCAGTAGCCAACAGGTTATGCTGCCATGGACACCATGCCAACGCCTTGACTGCGGCCTTGTGGTTCGACTTGGAGAACTTTGGTGTAGATGATCGAGCGTCCCAAATATTGACGATATTGTCGTTACCACCGGAAGCCAGTTGGGATCCGTCGGCCCGCCATTCCAACCCACACACCTCGGCGGTGTGGTTGTTGTATTCAAATACTTTATGGTCCTCCACTCGCACGTCATGATTCCAGATCGACCCGTCTCGGCACCCTGACGATAGAATGTGTTTGTCCCATGACATGACACCGACTCGTGCTGAATGGCCAGTCATTGACCGCAGCTTGGTTTGGTCTTCTACATCCCAAATCTGCACATCACCATCGCTCATGCCAATACTTAGGTATGCACCGTCACCAGACCACTTGATACCGGATACGTACGACCCACTATCGCCTTCCATTAGCGAGGCCACCGTGCCGGTGTTTGCGTTCCAGATGTATACAGACTGTTCCAACGCAATGGCAACTTGGTTCCCGCACGACCAGTCCAGCAAGTTTAGATAGTAATCGTCGATTAGACCCGGTGCATCTAGTACTCGTTCGGGAGCTGTAGGTACCTTGCGTCGCATCTGCGCGCTCACAGCAGGCTTTAATGGCCGGTTGTATTGTGTGCGAAGATCAATCGGCTTTGATGATTGTGGAGCAGCTGGTTGGAACTCCAGGATACGGGTATTTAAAGCGACACCGCATGCTTCTGCTAACGAACTTGACGTCGAGCTTGTTGTTTTGTCTTCCGACTCGTCAATCTTGCATTTTGAAGCATGGGTGGCTTGACGGTTGGGGATGAACCGATCAGCCTGGCATCGTTTTGATTTCGGTGTGTTGAGTTTGGCATTAGACCCAACAAGCCCGTAGTCTGTCATTGTCGCATCGTTTTTTAGCGGCGATGATGACTTGCCGATAAGTGCTTTGGGCATGTACGGCGAGTTCTTTTTGGGCGTCGATAGATGGTTCATTAGTGCTGTTTCTTGCAACGAGTTGATCTGTGACGATGATGCCTTTTCAAGCTTTGGTGAGACCCGCGATGGACTATCATAGAATAAAGTTCGTCGAGTTGGACGAATAGGTGTGCTAACGCTCATTGTTTTTTTTTTTTTTTGTTTTATTAATCTGACCAGCAGTGTTTTGTAGTAGATTTTTTTGTTTTTGTTTTGTTGTCGTTTTGATTCAGGACCAGCCTTTATTTCTATAAAAGAATGGATATAAAGATTGTTGTTGGTGGGTGAAGAAGAGAAAGAAAAATATGAAATTGAGGGAGTCAGATTATATATATATACGGTCCTTTATGCGATCAAAACACTCTGTGGACACTTCCAAATTAGGAAGTAAATAAATAAAACCGGCTCTGCGCGGTAATTGGCTTTTTTCCGTGACGGCATGAAAATTTAGCGCTACGCTCTCTCTTCCAAATCAATCGATCGCCAAAAATGCGAGCGCTACTAGGACCAGAAACAAAAAACAAAAAATAAATAAACCGTTGATGCGGGACGACCTTATAGCCAATCGCTTTGTCGTGTGCATATATCTATAGTGTATTATATAATAATGGGACAGCCACGCCCTCCAGACCATTACTTTTTGGTTTGCAATGTCTGATGATGGGCGTGACAAGAAAATGTGTGCTGATATGAAAAGAGCACAGGATAAAATTTTAAATGCCCAGACTTTTTCTTTTCTTGTTTAGATCTTGCACAGCCTAGTTTGCAGTCAAGCTGAAAAAGTCTGTGACAAGACAAGCTTCCTTAATTACAAGGAGATGACAAGGATTGCGACCACGGAAGTATTATTGTTCTGTGATTGCCCCGGGTCATTACCAAACTTTCTAAGGCACGCGTAGTTTAACAAAAGAGCCCACGTTGTGTACATGGTTGACACCAGATAAATGCTTGGTACACCTGCTAGCTCAACCCCGTATATAGCGTACGTAAGTAGTTAAGCATAAGATACCCATCAAAAAAAAAAAAAATCAAAAAGTCAAAAAAAAATCACGATCGCCTCCCATAAAAGCAATTTAAAGAAATAGACTGTGACTTGATTTCAGGACAGCGCAGTGGACTGATCGATATTTTAGTGCCGAATTCTTGGCCCCCAGAAAAAGTGTGTTTCATTTTACCACGAGTCTGTGCCCATGGCTGAGACTTCTGGCCAATTAGCGGGCCCGGTTTTCACCACATGGTACGAATGAGCCGTTCTCGAGACAGCCCTCAATAGAAAGGGCCGTGCGCGCGCGCATTTTTCCTTCTCGATTGTAGCGGTGGTGGGGGCTTTATATATATATATGCGTGCTGATATGATGTGCATAGAAATGATACAAAACAGTGTCATTTGGAACGTACGCAAATCTCTATCGCAAAATACCAAGAAAACGTGCTCAGCGAGGGAGGCTCTTGAGTGTTGATATATATTTTCCCCCATTATAAAAAGGTTTGTATCTGCCCCGTTCTATAGATTCTCAGAAATCCAATGGACCATTTCCAACTGCCACGACCTGCTTTGGGTCGATATCCAATATCTCCACAGCCATCAACAACACACACAGTTCAGTCAGTACATTCATCACACGCATACTCTCAACACAATAGAATCATCAAACGTAAAGAAAAGCCGGCCGACCAGAAGGAAGAAAAGAAAAAGCTGCGCAAACAGCAACACTCCGATATCGAACGCCGCAGGCGGGTCAAGATCAACGAGCAGTTTGATGAACTAAAAAGCCTGATTCCTGCATGCTCAGAGTTTAAAAGCTCGTCTGGTGGGGACGTGGGTCTGCATAAACTGTCAATCCTGCAGCACACGGTGGAATACATTAAGCATATGAACGCATACGTGGAATCTACCCAGGCCGGTAAACCTGCGCCGCCTCCGCCGCAAAGTACAATCCACGTGCCCCCTCAATGCTACAACTCACCGCCAATCTCACCCCAAAATCCATTCACCAAGAAAAATGAAAAGTCCGATACCAATGACCAACACAAAAAGCGCATGTCAATTTCCAATTTAGTAACCTAAAAATAATAATAATAATAAAATAAAAAAAAAACGATAACTTTCATAAAATTCATACACTGTAGCATATATTCTAGTTGAAGAACCCTTGTGCATCAAGCAGTAGGGTGATTTGGTGGACAGCGGCTCGCACATCACTTTTGCTCAAGTCAATGGTGATATCTGCATCGGTTGGAGCTTCATAAGCATCATCGACACCGGTAAAGCCCTTAATCTCACCACGTCGGGCAGCAGCGTAGATACCCTTTCGATCGGTAGATTCAGCATACTCCAATGGAGTAGACACGTGCACAAGAATACACACACCGCTCTTTTCAATAGTAGCCTTGGCAGCTTGTCTCGAATCTTCAAATGGAGCAATTGGAGCAGCAATGACGGCGGCACCGGCTCGAGCCAGCTCGCTAGCCACAAACGCAATTCGTTGCACATTCTTGTGCCGGTCGTCTCGAGAAAAGCCCAGCTCGCTAGACAATTCAGATCGCACAGTTTCGCCAAGCAGCAATGACACTGACCGGCCACCTTGTTGGTTCAAACTGGCCTGCAGAGCACGGGCAATAGAATCTTTACCAGAGTTGTAGTAACCAGTTAAGAATACAGTAAAGCCTTGACTGTTTCGGGGTGGGTATGATTCCCGCAAAATTTCCACAACTTCAGGATAAGAGAACCATTCTGGAATGTGTAGACCAAACTTCAACCGTCGCCGCAGTTCAGTACCAGAAAGCTCCAAAGTCTTGGTGCCTTCTGGAATCTCATCCTTTGGCAAGTATTCGTCAGAATCTGGCAAATAAGTCATCATCTTGAATGGCACAACTTCAATGCCCAGTTCGTCATTGTACTTGGCCACCAAGTCTTGAGCGTCGTATGGACCATAAAACTCTTCGCCCTTGGAGTTTTTACCTGGACCAGCGTGATCTCGACCGACAATGAAATGAGTAGCACCATAATTCTTTCGAATAATGGCGTGCCATAGAGCCTCACGGTCACCACCCATTCGCATATTCAATGGCAAAAGTGACAGCATTGCCAAACCGTTTGGAAACTTTTTCATAACTTCTTGGTACACACGTACTCGAGTGAAATAGTCAATATCTCCAGCTCGAGAGTTTGTGGCGATTGGATTAATGACCAGGTTGGAAACCTTGGATCGAGCCGCAGCAACATTCAAGGCCACATGGCTTCGATGCAGTGGGTTTCGGGTTTGGAAAAATGTGACACGCTCCCAACCTCGCTTCTCAATCTGAGCACGCAATTCGCGCGGCGTATTTCGCAAATCAGCAAAGTCATAATGCACCAACTGGTTAACAGCTTGGACTTTACCGCCCACATAAAATTCCTTGGTAACTTCGTGCAGGTACTTGACTGCTGGGTGTTCTGGGTCGCCTCGGAACACTCGTTCACCTTCTAGAGTCTTGTCTGGTCGGTACACGTCGTCAACAGTGATGATTGCCAGCGGTCTGTCATCTCGGTAATCCCGCAGTGTGTATCGAGCGCCGGATTGCACAGATAGACCGTCAACTTCCTCCTTGCTCAAGTCTAGAGTGATTGGCATTGGCCATAGAGTACCATCAGCAAGTCGCAAGTTGTCTCGCACATTGTTGTAGTCCTTTTCGTTTAAAAACCCTTCCAGTGGCGAAAAGCCACCAGACAAGATGAGCTCCAAATCGCACAACTGTCGCTGATCTAGTGTGATATCTCGTAGAGTTTCTGCTTCTTTGAGTAGCTCACCTCGGATTGGGGCATCTCGAGCCAGCAAGTCTTTTAGTTCGCCTCCGTGTGGTGGGTTGACCATTTTTTATTATATTCTATTAGTGTTGGATGTGGTTTTTAACGAGTAGAATGATTAGGAAATTGTATTACTTTTATACTTTTTTTTCTTCTCCCGGTTCAGTCTGACTCTTTTAATAAAAGTGGGAGCTACGCTTGCCTAGTTTGAATCCCCGTTCGGTCGGGAGGCTCGCCCCGGCCAGGCCCACCCCAAATGTCGTCATTTCAGCACAAAGCTCGCAAAATAAGGGCGTGTGGTAAAGTACCGCGGTACCGATAGCACCGATGAACTCAACACGGGTGGAAATGTCGTGATCAGTGCAGGACATTTTTGTTGTATTCCCACACAGCTGCTGTACATATATATGTGCTATAATTAAAGCTTAAGTGAGCGATCAACCGCTTTCGCTTATAAATTTGGTTACTGCTTATCGTTATCATATACGTACTAATTAAGCTTATAAGCCTTCAAACGGGTCCGGCCACTGCTGCTCCGCGGGGAGAGAGGAGAAATGAATTTTCAAATTATGAAATGCCTCAACGTATAACGTATCGATCTGCTAAATCCGGCTGATATAATAGGCTAGCTCGAGATCTGGGATCGAGTAATTAAGCTGAAAAATAATTAACGTGATCACTTTAGTCTATATATCTTACCCCTCGTTGATTTATCATATATATAGATTTTGCTGAGCCGCAACGGCGCAAGTGAAGCTCCGTTCTCGGCATATATTTGATTTTGAATTTTATCTGCCAAAAAAAATATAAATTTTTTTATAAATTTTTTTTTTTTAGTTCACATTGACCACTCCGAACCATCACGGCGCTTAAAAATTTTGCTAGCACTATACCCGCTTTAAATTCACTAAACAATGGCTCAATATACCAGAGATCACGCACGTATGAACAAGAAATGGACTATGAAAACAATCACGCAAGGGTCTCCCAGCCAAAACTACTTTTCCAAGCTTTCCAAGCGGTTGATCAAGCCTGGGCAGTCTTGGGATGATTTTTACGACGACGGTGACATGATGTCCATCAGTGAGCCACCAACTCCATTCTGGAATGACGACGATACGTCCCGGCTGGCTGACGTCGAAGAAGAAGAAGAAGAGGAGGAGGAAAACGATACCCCGGATATTGTCTTGCAAGCGCCGCCGCACTCCAACTCCATACCACCCACACCAACAATTCAACCAACCAACGACGAAAATACCAGCCATAGAGACCAGTTCATAGACTCCCCAATCACTGCTAGTACCGCACACACCGGCATGTCAGCGCTATCAACGAGCTCAAGGACGTCGCTCAAGTTGCGGTTTTCTAAAAAGGCAAAGGTTATCAGCACCAATACGATTCGGTGGCGGCGAGGGATCAAGAAGGATTTGGTCAAGGGCGGACAATCAATCGGTCGTTTAATGAAGCTGTGGTGAGTATTGTTTTAAAAGTACGTGTAGTGCGGAAGAAGGAAGAAGAAAAAAAAAACGTGTCAAAAGTCATTAATTTTGTTTGTTTCTACTTTGCAAACGGGTAGTCATTGTACCCAATCGCACTACCAGTGTAGAATGTTGGTCTATCGTATTTAGCCAACTTGATGCCTTTAATCAATCGGTCGGGCAGATCTGGGTTCGAGGTGAAAAACCGGCCAAAGTTTGGCACCGTCAGTTCGTACTCGTTCAAACACTCCGCCAAAAACTCTAAGTCGTGAGCCATTGCGCCATTACGCACCCAAACACCAGTCCAAATGTCCTTAACAAACGAGTTTGAGCCTGTGTACTCACGTAACGAGCTGTTGCCGTCTACACGTGGCTCGACTGTATCAATAAACGCCAGTCGATCCCCAGCAACACCACGTTTTTCAAGCTGGGTAATAACGTATGAGTATTCAGGGATCGGTGAAGTATCGTAGCTCATACCACCGAATGGATTCCAGGGGCTGAGTCGTATTGATGTCCGATCAGCACCAATCCGCTGAATCACAGCGTCAATAATTTCCAGCATGAATCGAGCTCGGTTTTCGATACACCCACCATACTCGTCGGTACGGTTATTCGAACAAGTAGCAAGAAATTGATGCGGTAGGTATCCATTAGCCAGATGTAAGTTGACGCCGTCGCATCCTGCTTTGATGGCATTCTCAGCCGCATTAGAAAAATCTTGAACGTATTCTTTAATTTCTTGAAGAGTCAACGGCCGTGGGATATCTGGGCCATCTCCTGGAGGGATATCACCAGCACTGACATAGTCCAGCCCTTCTACCTTAAGAACATCAGGAATAGCCGATCTACCCATTGCCCATAACTGCATGAAAAAGAATGAACCATTTTCATGGACCGCCTTGGTAACCTTTTCCCAGCCAGCAATCTGCTTCTCGTTCCAAATACCTGGCGTGTTTGGCATACCCCCAGCTCTTTCACTGACCAATGAGGCTTCGCTAATAAGTAAGCCGCCGCCCCGGCTGGATCGTTGCGCGTAGTGCTTCGCGACTGAGTCAGTAGGTACATGGTCATCAGTGTTTCTCAACCGCGTCATTGGCGAAAATGCCACTCGGTGCGTCAGCTGGCATCTGCCGACTTTGATGGGCTTCGAAAGGTTTTCCATTGTTTAGATGGAAGGAAATAAGTCTACAGGGGGGAGGGGGGTATGTGCCTCTTTTTATAGTCTAATCTATACAGGGTTGATCGCGTGCGATGATCGATGGTACCACCTCCCTCAATTATAATATTATAGGGGGGAATATTATATATCCCAAACCATATGTGCACAAACTTACCGCCGAGCTTTTGTTCGAGCTGGCCCGTTTGAATCTAGTTGGATGACTTCACCAACACCGCCCATAGAATCCAACTTGTCTTCTTCGACTCGCACTTCTTCTCTTCTTTCCCACCATCGGTCTTCACAAAGCTCGAAAGCAAATCGCTTGAGTTCCTTACCTCTAGCGGTTTTGTTATGAGACAATGCCCATTCCAAGAACTGCGGTCCAGTTCGGGAGTAAAATGCGCGTAACGCTTCAAATGGTTTTGGGTGTGGGAGCCATGGTCTTGGATCAGGAGTAGTTTCCGTTTCCATTTCTTCCTCCTCTTCTTCTTCCTCTTCCTCTGGCTCATCTTCCTCTTCTGGTTCTTCATCATCACCATTTTCATCATCGTCGTCATCATCATCGTCATCATCTTCATCAGACAACTGTTCGGCTTCTTCCAGTTCCTTCAGGTTTTCCCAGTAAACCTTCATTCCGTCCAGTCTGTTCAGATCGATCGAGTAAAACGAGTCTAGGGTGATTTCCTGATCGCCTTGCTCGTAAACACCCCCGTAAATAAACAATGTGTCATCTACAACCACTGTGGTGGCATTGAACCGAGGATGAGGCATTTGAGCCACCACCGGATATTCATGCTTGTCATTAACTTCCGGCTCTGGTTCTGGTTCTGGTTCCGGTTCTGGAGTCTTTTCCTCTTCTTCATCTTCATCCTCCAGCCCGCTCTTTTTCAAAATTGCCGACAGATTAGCTTCCAAATCGTCGTCTCGTTCTGCTTTACTCTGGGTATTAACTTCTTGTTTCCGTTTCTTTGGGGCACGCAGTTGTAATGAAAACCATCGGTTCTGTTCCACTTGATACGCAAACAGATTGTTGAAAAACTCAGATTCCAGATTCTCTTCCGTTTCGTCAGTGTCGTAAACCCCGCCAAATAATAACCCACGGCCTTTATGGTTAACCATTGAGCAGCCAACCCGCATAGATGGAGCAAACCCGCTTCGTTTGCGTCGTTCCCAGTTGATACCTTTCAAATCGCTCTTCATTTTCAATAGCCAAGTGTCTTGATGCACCTTACCCTTTTGCAGACCTCGAGCCGCCTTGACCTTGGAGTACCCGCCCCACAACGCTGCACCTTCGCTATGCGGCATGAACGAATGGCCGGACCGGGCATCAGGCACCACATGGACATTAGGTAGCTCAATCTGTTGCCATTTATAACTGGTCACATCAAAAGCCCATAGATCATTCATATAGGTCGTGCTGGTAGCCAAATCACGGAACCCGCCAAACAACAGCACATAGTTTTTCCAGTACGTCATCCGATGGCCCGATCTAGCCGAGGGGCCCTTCTTGGCCTCAATCTTTTGCCATTCTTTAGTCGATGCGTCCAAGGTCCAGGTATCACCGTAATGGTAAAAGGTATTCTGTTTGGGTGAGGAGAACTCGCCGCCAAACATTAGAATGACACCGGATGGATGTACGCACATGGCATGACCAGACCGTGGCAATGGACTATTTTTGGAGGAAATGAGTCTCCATTGATCTGAATCAATGCTATAACTATAAAGCTGGTTATAAAAAACTGCCAAAGACCCGTTTTGAGCCTCACCACCAAACAATATCAGCTCGCGCTTACCATGAACGGGCGACGCAACCATACTGGAGTTGAGCCGTTTAGTTGGTGGTTTGCATGTCGAGATATCAACTGCTTCAAACTGTTCCTGCTCTTTAGCATAATTTGCAAGAATTTCTTCAATCGGCATGTCGTCGTCATCATCTACCCCAGACTTTTTGGCCATCTTCTTGTTCTTAGATTCAGACTTGGTATGAGCCTTGGCGTTCTTTTCGGCCATACGTGCCTTTTTGGCATCCTTATCCTTCTTTTCCTTCTTCTTGGCCATCTTTTTGGGTGGTGGGGTTATGAGAAAGGGGTGGGAAAAAAAATTTCATTCCCAACGACATTTACACCAAAACTCAAAAACCTCCTCAAAAAAACAAAAAACAAAAAAATGGAAACGGCCGAACCTCAGATACCGCACGTATCCCTCAATTTTGACAGCTTGAAACACCGCATGGACTCATTCCTGGCGCGTTTCGACGACCACGTCAGCGAGGCGCGTCAGAAGATGATTACGGAACGGAACGAGTTTGCCAAAACAATGTCGGAGAATAAAGAGTCGTCGCGCTCGTTGGCGGCGCAGATTGACGAGCTACAGCTTAAAGAAGTCGACTTTTCAGAGTCCCGTGCCAAAGAACAAAAGGAGCTTGAAGATAGTCGTAGCGCCATTGCAGCACACGCGTCGAAACGGGACGAGGCCGGCAAGTCCAACGAGTTGTTGGTGGCACAGATTGCCGAGACGCGTCAAAAAATCCAGCAGCGACGGGACCAAGTAAGCAGCCAGAAACAGACACTCGCCAACCAAAACTCGCTAAACAAGCCAGAGCTGGAGTTTTGGCAGCGAATACTTGGGCTACGTATCCAAGGGCAAAACGAAGACTACATCAAATTTGTATTCACACAAATTGACAATAACGAAGGCGACAAGGAGTACTACTTTGTTCTTGACCTGAGAAACCACGACTATGCAGTCAGTGAATGCGTTCCACAACTCCCCAAAATAAAACTCGACAAAGTGCTTGCTAACCTCAACGACTCGCGGCAATTAAATGTGTTTTTACGCGACATGCGCGCTCTGTTCAAAGTATTATAACTCGTCTTTATCTTGAAGCTCAATTGTGGAATCCAGGTCTGTCTGCAAGTCAATGCTGGCGGCAATGGTCACCAGCTCATCACCCTTGGCGGTGACGGCACGGGCCACAAACGAATAAACCCCGCTTGGAGCGTCACCAGGAATGAGCAGTGCCTGTTCGTATGTTTCAAATCCTTCAGTGGCGCTGACGGGGCATTTGAAGTTTGCAAACTCAACGTGCTCGCACAAGTCAAGTGTGCCACTATACAATGGCTCTTTGCCGGCAAAACTATCCAGATAAAGCTTACTGCCTTGAGTGATAGCCTTGCTCAGTTTTGCAACCAAAATGAAGCTGGCATGGCCCTTCATTAGCGGCATGGGCACAATCTTGAGCGAGGATATTTTGAAGTTCTGTGTCTGTCCGCTAAAACAAACGTATACTGGTGACCCTCCATAAATCTGCCTACACTCTTTTGGCCGATCTTTAGCTCGTTCCCCGGTGTAGACCAAATCAAACAAACCATTAATACCGCCTTCAATCTCGCGCGGGGTGATTCCCCGAGTAAGATCAACGTCCAGCCCCGGTTGCTGTGGTGGTGGCAGGGTTTTGGCTACAGCGCCTTTGGGGGTGGTAGGAATTTTGGCTGCTTCATGAGCAGCATTGGCAATGCCGATCGAACAAAGAATCCATTGAAGCAATTGCATATTGATGTATATTGTTAAGTGACAGAGAAATTTTTGACTTGTTTTGTACGTTGATAAAATTTTAATTTGATGATTTTTAAGGTTCATTATGTTGGTTGATAATTCCGATTAGGGCGGCTTAAACCTATGTAAAGCGGCATGCACAAGTGTAAAAGAATTTTTGTTTACATATAAGGTAGTGTGGTTGAGTGAGTCAGAATTATAAACCAAAACTATAGATAGAAGGAGAAGCATAAACTCGCGGTTCATACGTGGAGTATTTGCCAGGTCGTCTGTTGCAGTTGTTAATTTTAAAACACAGCACGTCCAGGTACCACGTGAGGATGACAAGCCGAACGTAATAGGGAGGGACGCAAATAGAACATATTCATATCACGTTAACTAAGCGAGTTAATGTGGTATATATAAATGGAACAATAATAATAATAATAATAACAACAACTTATATCACGTGTATCTGTTCTTGTAAAGGCACGCAGCACAACATGCATATGTCTACGCAGACCGATGGTGTCTGCTCTCTTGAGCCAACTTCTTGCGGGCCTTGGACATTTCAATGGACTTTTTCACGTTAAATCCGTCTGAAAGAACTAGTTGAGTTTCTTCCAACCCCAGATTGGATAATTCTGGGTATAATAGGTAGATGAATACAAATGAGATTGCACAAATCCCGGCGTAGAATGCAAATGTACCAGTTGCGGAAATATTCTTGAGCATGGTGAGATAGGTTGAAGACATGATCAAATTTCCACCCCAGTTAGTACAACAGGCCATGGATGAACCTAGAGACCGACAAAACATGGGCAGCATCTCGGATTGAGACGTCCATGGAACTGTGCCAGCACCGGTGGCGTAGAATGCAACGTACGTGGTCATAAATACCACAATACAGATACCAGCTGGCGGGACGCTACGAGTTACAACCTCGGCATCCTGACCCTCAAACTTTATTGGCAGGAAATGAAACGCCACGGAACATGCAACCATTGACAGCGTCATACCAACCAACGACTCAAGCATAAGGACTCGTCGGCCAGCTCGGTCAATGATAAAGTAAACAACTAGTGTAAACACAAAGTTGGTGCCAGCGACGATAATAGACACGGCAGGAGCATCATCAAACCCAATCGCCTTGTACAATACAGATGCATAATAAAGCAAGGAGTTGTAACCAGAGATGGTGTTGATACCCTGCATACCGCACACAAGAATCAATGCTCTAAAATTAGACGGGATCGTATGCAAATCTCGTAATTTCATCATGTTTCGTTTAATAAACCCGGTGCCCTCGGGACAAGTATCCTTAACGGCTTCGATCAACTGCTCGACCTTCAAATCGACCAATTGTTGCGGTACCCCGCCATGGGTTTTGAAAATTACTCGTCTAGCTTCTTCCAGTTTCCCCTTTTGAACCAAGAACCGCGGTGAGTCTGGTAAAAACAACAGTGCTGTAGATTGGACCAAAACTGGCACGATACTGATACCGACCAGAATACGCCAGCCGGAATGAGGTACTTTGGACAGGCCAGCGCCAATAGCAGCAGCAATCACTTGAGCTCCGGTTCGAATGATAGATGCCATGGTCACCAATCGGCCTCGATATTTAGCCGGACTCAACTCGGTAATGTAGAGTGGTCCAATCACGGACCCTATGCCCACACCTAAGCCCATCACCAGACGACCGCCTATCATAACTCCCACCGTTTTGGCACCACACTGCATGGCCGCTCCTGCAACTAGAAACACATTCGCAACTAGCGAGGCGCGTTTCCTACCCATAGCATCTGCCAGCCAGCTAGTTAATGCCGATCCGATTAGAGCACCCAGGGAGGTGGCTGACGTTATTAATTCGGTTTGTCCATTCGATAATGTTTCTCCTCCCAAATCTTTACCAATGCTCACAAGAGCAGGGCCAATGTAAGCTGTATCATACCCAAAGAGCAGATGGCTCATCGAAGCGACGAATACCACCAGTATTAGCATCTTAGTCGGTTTGGACTCGTGGAAGGTTTCGTCCGCATCCACATTTTCCACATTTTCCCTGTACTCGTTCGACTCCTTCTCCATTGTTTTCTTGTCCCTTTTACCCCCCTGGGGATGTGTCTCTTTTATAAACATTTGATCAGCGCGTTATTTCAAGCTTAAAACGGTGCATGCATGAAATGAGGGGAAAGCCTTAAGCTGTGGGTGTGTGGTCTCGATAAAATCTTCAAATTGGTGCGGCGGACGGTATGACAGTCCGACCTCCCAATCAAGCGGAGCTTTATTCCGATTCGATAA
>JAJLUJ010000160.1:0-29524 GCA_030564235.1 Blastobotrys elegans
GGGGGGGCATGTTTGCTTTTCAAACTAGAGATGGAAATGGGTGTCCGAAACGTTTTTTTATCTTATAGATCCTTTTATAAGGATCGTGGGAGGAACTTGATATCGTTTTTACATTGCAACGCTTTGGTCGATCATTTATAAGTGGTGTACTTGCTTTTGTTCTTGTTCTTGTTCTTGTTCTTTTTGTTCTTTTTGTTCTTGTTCTTGTCCAGGTTCAGCAGTGAACCAAACATATGAGGCGGGTCTACAGTCCAATAATTATGTAATTATGCAATTGAATAGCAAAAACCTTACGTAACGGTACCAAAATGGCAATGAGGAATCATGGTGCCACCCAAACGTAGAGAAGCATAATAATGGAGACGGACGGGCCCAAATTTTTATAAATCTTGTTATAATTTTTAATAAAATTGGCTTCCTTACGTGGGATGTAAATGAAAAGCAAAGTGATTGCCGTACGTGTTTGAATATATATTTTCAAAAATACGGTCCACTGTCTAATACGATTGGAGAAGAGAGAGAAGAAGAAAAACAAATTTTATATATATATTTAATGCACGCGCGAAACCGTCCCGGTAATTTACCGCGCAGGGTAGGGTAACAAATGGGCACCAGGAAAAGGTCATTCTTTTTTCTTTCTTTCCAACGCGGCTTAAAAATATCACCATATTAAAAAAAAAAGATAATTATAAAAAGACAAAACAGAACTAAACTTAGTGATGATGATCGTCGCTCGAAAGACCCAAATAGTTTAATGCATAAACTGAGCCGCACTCATTACATCGTGAGACTGATTCGACAGAAGGACGCATCCACAGCACCTCGTGAGACCCGGCTGGGGAACCGGTGCAGCCTACATATCGGTCCGTTTCGTAGCTGTCAATTATGATTGGGTCCGCCATGGTGCCCTTTCGGTCAGATTGTAGCGGCGAGTCGTCAAACACCTTGACACCGGCCATCAAACCTAGCAATTCCAATCGTTCCATACCGGTCGACTGGTCAAGATCGTTTGGCACTTCACCAACCTTGGCACCTTTTGGCAACAAGGTGTCTGGCCCGGCCACGTCCTTTAATGAGTATGCCGTACCAGACTCGGTATTCTTCTTCAACTCATTGAATGCAAATCGAGTGGAGACAAATGTCCGTCGAGTGATGGATTGCCGAGCAATTGTACAGGTTAGTCGTGATCGTAAGGCGAACATTGTTTAGTTATTGGAATAGAATAAGTGTGGGTTGTTTTTGTGTTGGATGGTTTTCCGTTGTCCCAAAATGATGAAACTTTTTTTTTTCTTTCTTTCTTTAATATCCCAAGAACCAGCCAATCAGAAAAGAGGTAGAATGGGGGGGAAAAACAAACAACAACAACAAAAAAAAAAACGCGTGATTTGTGGAGTGTTGTAAAGATTAGTAATTTAATTAGTAATCCTCCCAACGAGAGAGCGGTTGAGAAACCCTAATTTTCTGGATTCCTCATTTTGGGGGATGTAAAGCCCTGGTCTGGGATATACGGAGGGGAGTGAATGGGGTCGCGCGCCACCACGCATCACTCACCACCCGCTAGGCGCGCGGGGGAGAGGGAGAGGGAGAGAGGGAGAGAGGCTGGGAGCCCTGCTTGGGAGCCGTTTTTGGCAAGCCCAGCGTTGTGTGTGCGCGGGAAACTCCCAAACCCACTCTCTCTCTCCTTCTCCTGCTTGAGAATTAATTCAAACTCTTTTTTTGAAAAAAGCGTCGTCGACATACCACAACACACCTAACCAACATGCCAAAGAAGAGAGCTTCCAACGGACGAAACAAGAAGGGAAGAGGACACACCAAGTCTGTGCGATGTTCCAACTGTTCCCGAATGGTCCCAAAGGACAAGGCCATTAAGCGGTTTACTATTCGAAACATGGTTGAATCTGCCGCCATTCGAGATATCTCTGAGGCATCCGTCTACCAAGAATACGCTTTGCCAAAGCTTTACATCAAAATCCACTACTGTGTGTCCTGCGCCATTCACGGTAAGGTTGTTCGTGTCCGATCCCGTGATGGTCGACGAGTCCGAAGCCCTCCACCTCGTGTCCGATTCAACCGAGACGGCAAGAAGATCAACCCAAACAATGCTGCCAAGGCTGTCTATTAAAACTTCTGAATATTTTGTGTAATGAAAAGTATTATGATATAATAAATATTTGTATTGATATTTGTGTTGATGACGACCTTTTTTTTTTAAATCTTTGGTGATTTGAGTGTAATGTAAATGTCGGTGCCCCATCCATAGTAGGACTGGATTTGTAACTTGCCGTCAAAAAACTCGGCATATGCACGGGACAGTGGTAGACCGTAGCCTAGACCAGCTATTGTGGAGCCACCGCCGCCAGGTGGCGAGTTTAACGTGGCAAACCCATCACCTTCATTGTCTTCAAATGTGGAAAAGGCAAAGCCAAAGATTTGCGACTCCATTTGAGGTGAAATGCCACCACCGCGATCCCGGATCCGAATCACAATCCCTTGGCTGGCCCGCACAATGGTCACTAGAATGGGGATATGATGCGTGTTGTTTTCAACCACTGCTCGAAACGAGTTTTTTAACAGCTCGGTGAAAATGTACTCCATGTGGACCGGCACGTATGGGAATTCAAGCTCGGCGCCTTGGTCAATTGAGATTTGCGGGACAATGCCATACTTCATGTCACAAATATCGCCTACAAAATCGGCGCATTCATGTAAACATGCAGATGGTTTGCTTTTGGTCTGGATCGCGCCGATATAACCTTCTCCAATGGGGTTGGTCAATGCAATGTGGTGAGATGCAATGAGCCGCGTGCCGATACGGGCTCGCAAGTGCGTGTCCAGAATACGCGCCGAATCGTCCGTCGAAATATACCTCCGCGCTTCAAAAAACCCCTTGGCCAGAGTTGGGATCGTGTTGGCGTGGGATTCCACCAAATGGTCCAGTACTTGGACCAAGTTGGCATTCTCATCCAGCGTGGTGGGCGGTTTTGTAGACGTGATTACCCGGAACGAGTTGTAATACAGACTGTAGATTTGCGAGATGTACGGGTTCAGTACAATGAGATAGTCTAGATACCGCAACGCTTCTAGACGGTGCGCCAATCTAATCGAAATGTCGTTCAACACGGTCTTGGCATTGTCCAAAAGAACCTGCTCGCTGATGGGCTGCTGTTTAAACTCCATCAAATCTTCTAGCCTGATTCGTTTTTGTACCATTCTGGAATGCTCCTTGACGGAGTTTTCCATATCAAACCGCTCTTCTGGCGTCATTGGTTGCGTGTTGAACCGCCGTACATTTTGTATCTTTGCCGGCCAGGCTATGCGTGTTGCCGCTCTCGTACCGACTTTGAACATGTAGTTTTAGAAATATAAACAACGTGTGGGGGGAATATTAGAATATTGAAGGCAGCCTTTTTTTTTTTTTTCTTCCTTTGAGTCACGTTTTTTTTTTTTTGTTCCCAGCCGCTAGTGCGACAATCGGATCGGCCATTATTTAAGCTTGATGCAAATGAGCTCCGCGGATATCTGAGGGAGGGGTATCTGTTGCTGCGCACGTACTGCTTCCCCCCTATTGGTCGGTACATGGCTACTAGCAGCTATGACTAGGCGAGTTTGATAAGTATACACGCCTATAGGCTTAGGACCGGCGGGCCATGGCACGTATACCTGTAAGCAGAATTCCTCGACGTTTTATCTTTTAGCTATATTAATAATCAATATAGATGATGGCTATAGGCGGCTATAATGGATAACTAGTTATTACTATTACCTTGAATCGGGTTTTCCGACTAGCTTAATTATAAAAGCTTGGGAAAAAGACTGACTACCTTTTGTAAATTTTTTTTTTTTTTTTTTTCACCATCAACATGCCAGCCAATCGCAAGAAAATCCTCGTCACTGACGGCGATGTAGAAACATCCTACGACGAATACAAGGTATTCAGCGAGGAATATGATCTAGTGCATTACCAGCTAACCACGCGTGACCAATTCAAGCGTGACATGGCCGATCCTCGCTACAGCGATATTGACGGCATTTGGAGCTTGTGGGAAGGGTTCTATGTGCTACGAAAGATGGACCAGGAGCTGGTAGATGCTTTACCCGATTCGTGCAAGATTGTCGTCATTGCGAGTGTGGGGTATAACCAATATGACGTTGATGCGTTGAGAAAACGGGGTATTGTTCTGTGCAACTGCCCAAATGTAACCAGTGGCCCGGTAGCAGACCTTGTTGTCCATTTGACCCTTTCCGCACACCGTTTCACAACCGCTTTTGAGTACGCATTGCGGCAGACTGGTAACACCGATGCCGCTCGCCGGGCAGTTCTCAACATGGACAAGTCTACTGGCGTGCCCGACACTCAAACCCCAGGTGGCTACACCTGGGGGCAATCTATTGCTAATGAACCAAATGTTTGGACGCAACGTGGTAGAAATGTGGGGGTTGCTGGGTTTGGCAAGATTGGGAAACTAGTGGGCCGCCAACTCCACGCGCTAGGCATGAACGTGCACTACAACAAACGTACCGCGCTAACCGCCGAGGAAGAACGCCAACTAGGCTACCCGGCGCAATTCCACGACACGTTTGACGAGTTGTTCAAACACTCTGACACGTTGGTGTTGACGCTGCCACAAACCCCAGAAACTTCTGGTATGGTTAATGAACGGACCATCCAGTTGCTGCCAGACAGCGCTAAGATTATCAATGTCGGTAGAGGTGCGCTTATCGACCAAAAAGCCATGCTAGCAGCTCTCAAATCGGGCAAATTATCGTCCGTAGGGCTGGACGTTTTTCAATATGAGCCGCGCGTTGAGCCTGAGCTGTTGGCCCGGTACGATGTCACTCTCCTGCCACACAACGGAGGCGCGACTGGCGAATCCTACAAGGCATCGCAAATCAATTGTATCAACAACGTGTATTCCTTCTTTGAAACTGGCAAAGGTTTACATGAAGTAAATTAAATGTATAGATTAAAAAAAAAAAAAAAAAAAAAAAAATTAAAAAAAAAAAAAAAAAAAAAAAAAGAATTAAGAATGCAGAGATGCGATATCGGTGGCGGACGAATCCCGAATAGACATTAAGGGTCGCTGTTTGCGAGGAATAGGAGGTGGCGGAGGTGTCAGCGCGACTTTAGTCTCTGACAAAACATTGTTTCTTCTCGTTTCGCGCGATTTACGAGGTGGTGGTATTGGTGGTGGTACAGTCAGGTAGACTTCTGATTTGTGATGATGATGATGCATGGTTGAGGATAGTTCAGTGGTGCTGGAATTGAGCGAGGAGGCTAGACTTGGCCGGGTATATTCCAGCCATTCCACATTCAAGCATCGGTCGGCGAGCCGCACTGTCGTCTCGTCATACGCCACAGGCTCAGTGAACGATTCGAGCAACGATACAAGCTCGCGTTGTTTATACGTTTCATCCTTAAGGAGAGTATTTTGAAGCAGGGGGTGCAATACCCGTAGATAAGTGTGCCGCATCTTTTCCTCATCATAATCCAGATCCAGCAGCTCTCGTACAAACACGCAGACTAGTACTTTCAAGTCGTTAAAGTAGAGGTATTGGAAAGTTTGTGGGGTGGTAAATACCAGATATAACAGCTTCAACATCATCAACTGGAGCGTATCGTCGATACCCCGGTTCATCAAAAACACCAAATTCTCGCCAAACGTGCCATAGTCATCGCCCTTGTTTTTAATCATGCTGAATACCCGGTTCTCAACACTCAACTTGTTGGTATCCACGTCAACAATCATGTACTGCTCGTTTAGCGCCAGCAGCACCTTCATTACAGCGTAATTGTACGGATCAGTGTCATAATAATCATTAGTCTCAACGATATTGAACATGAATTCGATAAACTCCTGCGAGATCATGACCAAGTCCTTGACGTTGAGTTTCTGAATTTTGCACATTTCGTATAGCAGCTCTAGAAAAATGCGATGAAGGCGTATGCTTCTATGCCGGTCGTGCCAGAGGGTGCTGATAACCGGCCCGCAGGCAGCCTCCTCCTGCATCATTTCAAATGTTGCCGAGTTGTCAGTCTTGCCGTCAATCAACAACACCGCGCCAATCAGGACTTTATTACAAACGTCTTGTTTCCCATCCACCATTAGCGAAATGAGCTTGCGACGAACATATCCCCGGTTGTTTGAGAATATCTGCGATTTGATAAAGTTGAATCCACACTGGGTCAGTTCGTCGTCCCCACACAAGTACGATTCCATATACATTGAGGCAAATTTCAGGTACGCTTCCAGCGCTCGCTCGATGGTTGCTGGGGAGTGATAGTCCCCTGATGCGATATCATTGAGCTCTAATTATTTTTTCCTTCGTTAGCGCCTTGACCTAGTATAAGTGAAAAAAAAAAAAAACCGTTACATACCGTCCCAAAACTGCTCGGACGTATCAAGTTGGTACGACAGCACGTCCATTTATTTATCAGTCGTTGTCTCGACGTTGTTGTTTTTTTGTTGTTGTAGTGGTGGAGTTATTAACAGCGAAACGTCCCAAAAATGGGGCCGCCTCCCTAAACTTTACTCCCACTTTTTATATTTGCGACATTTTTGAAATTTAAACGCTGTGACGTTGTTGTGTTGCGTATTATTAATAATTATTTCTCTCCACACCCATGGACGGATCACCACTCGAAGCAGCGTATACAGCTGCGAGAAAAGCAGACAAGGCAACGATAGCTGGTGATTTCTCCAAAGCGTCTAGTCTCCATGCCACCGCGTCTGACAAGTTTAAAGAAGCCATCAAAACGACCAGTAGCCAGGAAGCTATCCGCACTCTAGACGTTCTAGCAAAGCAGCACCTCTCACGGTCCAAATTCCTCTCTGAAAAGAAAAACCTCACCGTCAAAACGCAACGTAAGGAGGAATCGGCAAGCGTGACTTCAGACTTGGCGGCGTCTCTGGCTTCAGCGCGGGGCGTCAGCACATCAACAGCAACAGCAACAAACTCATCAACCAGCACGAGTACCGACGACCCATATTTCCGCTTTTACAGCAACATGAACAACTTTTTTATGCGCGCGTATAACCAAGCCCTCCAAGAAAAGGAAAAGGGAATGAACATGGCACAGTCAACCTACGCCGCGAACGGAGCGGCGGGGAATAATCACACTACAAACACAAGTCAAAACAACAACCAAGACCCCACTGAAAGCTTCTACCTCGTCCCAAACACGTCCAGCCTCAGCTCTGAAGAACTGATTGGGGAAAACGCTTCACTACGGGCCATGATCAACAAGACTAGTTTGCAGCTCCACGCTTACGAACAGGCCACGCAAAAACACAAGGACACGTTCAAAGCTCAGCTCGTCAATCTAAAAAATGAACTCTCCGGGCGAGAGTTTCAGTATAA
This sequence comes from Blastobotrys elegans, assembly GCA_030564235.1. Classification (NCBI taxonomy): domain Eukaryota; kingdom Fungi; phylum Ascomycota; class Dipodascomycetes; order Dipodascales; family Trichomonascaceae; genus Blastobotrys; species Blastobotrys elegans. The sequence goes on from JAJLUJ010000160.1 coordinate 7,360, forward strand.
ACGGTCAGTCGATGTTGAACTGGAACGAGTAAAAACAGAGAATGAAAAGCTCAAACAACAAAACGCCAAACTAAAAAGCCGATGGGACGATTTGAAGCAAAGCGCACGCAAAAACAAGCAACGCAAAGATGAAGATTGAAAAGAAGAAAAAAAAAAAAAAACTATTTTAATGGTTTATTAATGCCATTCATCATTTCATCCTTCTGGATCAAATGACCAATGGTCTCAACATGCGATAACAAGGTGGTAATGTTGTGAGCCCATTCATTCAACACGTCGTTGGAGTCTTTTGGTTTGGCAAATGTAACGATTCGTTCTGGGCGGCTAATCCGCGCATAAATCGTGCCCTGCGTCACCAACTTTGACAAGAATTGCTCGCTTTCTTGTTCAGACAAGTCCAGCAATGACGTCAACCGGCTGGTCTTGATTCGAGTATAGTACTTGGAAATCACACGAATGTTGTGTTCAATCACCCGTTTCCGCAAATCCTCATACCGGGTCTTGCCGGCTTGAGTAGTAACGTCAAATACCCAAGTCGACTTTAGTGCATTCCCGTAAATCTCCTCCACCTTTGGCCATCGCATCAACTCGTTTGCAGTAAACGATTTGACCAACCCTTCGTGTACCGGCAGCCGTTGCAACTTTGAATCTAGCTCAATCTTGTGGATCAAGTCAGACTGCAAGTTGTCGTATGGCGCCAAAATGATAAAAAATACAATATGTTCCAACGCTTCCTTCCATTTTTGCTCGTCGTCTTGGACACGAGGCGTGTCGTAAACTGACTGGTAGTATTGGCAAGCGTCCAAGTACTTTGCGTCGTGCAAGGCAATCTCAATAACCAGCTGGTAGAACCGTAGCTTGAGGTCGTGCACCTCTTCGTTATTAAAGTACCGTGGCAAAATCTTTCGGCTGACAATCTGTGCTTGTGTGAAATCACCTTGCTTAATGTAGAGCTGGACTTGTTCTAGAATGAACTCTGTCTTTTCCCGTTGGTCCATTGTCCCGTACGTTTCGACTTGTAGCTCACCAAGCACTTCGCAGGCAGTGTCAACATCACCTTCTTCTTCTTTAATCTTGCTCAAGGTACGAGAGACACGAGCCCGCTCAACCTCGACAAAGATTTTGCCTTCAGTCACGGTTCGAATATTTTGAATCGTCTCCACCTTTGTCTTGACATCGGGGGCATCTTCCAGCCCATTGATGGCTTCCTGGATCAGAGTGACAATGGCCTGCTTCAATTGGCCGTGCTTTTTGCTCAGCAGCTGGATTTGCTCGTTCATAATCTTCCAGTTATTGGTATTCCGAGTCAGCTCAACAATCTTGGTCAGCACCCGCTTGGACGACCCCAAATCGTTGGCCTGCCGGCACTTTTTTTCCAGCTTGAGCAATTGTTCCAACGCATCGTCAAATCCCAACTTGTCAATCTCAGGAAACTCCTTGTCGAGTGTTGAGGTGTAGTCTATCTCTGCTTTGATGATTCGTTCCTCAGACATGGTTGTTTGTGTTGTTGTTGTGTTGTGATGTTGTGATGGTGGCAAGATTTTTATAAAAAATAAAATAAAAAAAACGGAAACCTCCCAACCTTTTTTTTTTTTCCTCTCCTTTCCCAGTCTGCGCAGCAAAGAAGAAAAAAACATGAGCTTGAACGACTGGGTGGCCGATAAAACTTTAGAACTGATCGGTGCTATCGACGATGTAGTGGTAGAGTACTGCGTCGCAGCAGCCAAGTCGTCCAAATCCATCGACCAGCTTGCCGCCAAAATGGCAGGGTCGGGTCTAAGCATGGACGATAACTCGACTAGAGCGTTTGTTCGTGATTTATATAATAAAGCAAACCCGCCAGCTACTACTACTGCTACCAAAAAAAATATCAAAAAGTATTCATTTGTAGACCCAGATGAGGAGACGGAGAAGGTGGTGAGGAAACGAGCGGCCGCGGATCAGCCCAGACAACAGCACGACAGATCACGCCCCCGACGAAGAGTAGACGAGAGTAGTAGTGAAAGCGAGGAGGAGCTAGAACCGGTACAACAACAACAAAAACCCGCCCAATTATCACCATCGCCTGAACGTGCAACCCCCAAACATAATGAAACAGAGACTGACGAGACGGACAAGCTACGAGAAATCGCCCGTAAGCGGTATCTTTCCAAACGCGAGGAGGAAAAGCTGGTTCTGCTGCGTCAAGAAATGGGCGATTGGGAAGACGAGATTAAACAAGTCGGCTGGGATAACCTCACCAGACGCGAACAACGCGAATACGAGAGTAAAAAAAAAGTAGTTGATCTTCATGACGAGCGGAAACGGGCACAGGAAGGTAAAGACCGGTACGAGATCCCCGAAGATTACTTTACCGAAAAGGGCAAGATTGATAAGCGCAAGAAACAAGCCGCACTCACAAGGCGTTACCAACCAGACGCCACCAGCTCCAACTCCCAAACATGGGAGGAAGAACAACAGGCTAGAGCTCTTGAAAAATCCAAATCAAGGTCCAAATCAAAATCCAAACCCGAACAAGAATACGACTATGTATTCGACCAGTCCCAGCATATCGACTTTGTAGCCGCCGAGGATGGGCTAAACGCGGAAGAAAACGCGCTTGAGGAACGGATCCGCCAGGAAGAAGCACGCGTCAGTGACATGGAAGAAACGAGGAAATCGCTTCCCGTTTATGAATACCGCGAGCAGTTACTAGACGCCATTGAAAGACACCAAGTGTTGGTGATTATTGGCGAGACGGGGTCGGGTAAAACGACCCAACTCCCGCAATACCTCCACGAAGCAGGGTACACGCGGAATGGGAAAGTGGCCTGTACACAACCCCGTCGAGTCGCCGCCATGTCTGTCGCCACCCGTGTTGCTGAAGAAGTGGGTACCAACGTTGGGCAAAAAGTCGGGTATACAATGCGGTTTGAAGACAAGACGAGCGAAAAAACGGTTTTAAAGTACATGACGGATGGTATGTTGTTGCGAGAGTTTATGGCCGATCCGGAACTAAGCGATTACTCGGCCATCATGATTGATGAAGCCCACGAACGTACACTCAGTACTGACGTGTTGTTTGGGCTGGTCAAGGATATTGCGCGGTTCCGGCCCGAGTTTCGGCTGCTCATTGCGTCGGCGACTATGGACGCGGCCAAATTCTCCAAATATTTTGACAATGCGCCAATCTTCAAAATCCCTGGCCGGCGGTTCAAAGTAGACATCCACTACACCAAGCAGCCAGAAGCAAACTACCTGCATGCCGCCATCACTACTGTATTCCAAATCCATGCTACGCAACCAAAAGGCGATATCCTGGTCTTTCTAACCGGCCAGGATGAGATTGAAACTGCCGCTGAAAACTTGGCAGAGACAAGCCGGAAGCTAGGCGGTAAGATACCCGAGTTGGTAGTCTGCCCCATCTATGCAAACCTGCCTCCCGAGCTGCAACAAAAAATCTTTGAGCCGACTCCAAATGGCTCGAGGAAGGTTGTGCTGGCGACAAACATTGCCGAAACGTCCATCACTATTGACGGGATTGTATACGTTATTGACCCTGGGTTTGTAAAAGAAAATGTGTTCAACCCGTCTACCGGGATGGAAAGTTTAGTAGTCACGCCATGCTCAAAGGCGTCTGCTGATCAACGAGCTGGTCGTGCTGGGCGAGTCGGTCCTGGCAAATGTTTCCGGCTATTCACCAAATGGGCATTTGTCCATGAACTACCACAAAACACCACACCAGAGATTCTACGCACCAAACTCGGTAGTGTCGTGCTGACATTAATGTCGCTTGGTATTGAAGACATTTTCCACTTTGATTTTCTAGACTCGCCGCCAAAAGAAGCGCTGGCAAAGGCAATGGAACAGCTGTATTGTCTCGGCGCGTTAAACGGGCAGGCCAGGTTGACAAAGCTTGGCAGGCAGATGGCAGAGTTCCCGGCTGATCCCATGATTGCCAAATCCATCATTGCAAGTAACACTTTTGGATGTGTTGAAGAAGTCGTGTCGATTGTGGCCATGCTTGGCGAGTCCGCGGCACTATTTTTCCGACCAAAAGATCGTAAAGAGCAGGCTGATCGTGCCCGTTCTGCATTCACAAAGCTGGATGGTGGGGATCACCTAACCTTGCTTGAAATCTGGAACCAATGGGTCGAGACTGAATACTCGTATCAATGGTGCCAGGACAATTTCCTACAGTACAAGAGTCTGGTGCGGGCTCGAGATGTCCGTGACCAACTTGTCCGGTTATGCGACCGCGTCGAGGTTCAGGTCCAATCCCTCGAATCTTACAGCAATATCGAGCCTATTTTGAAAAGCATCGCGTCGGGGTTTTTTGTAAACTCGGCCCGGCTGGGTAAATCGGGTGACGCGTACAAGTCTGTCAAGATTAACCAAAGCGTGCATATCCACCCGTCTAGCGTCATGGCACTGCGCCGCCCTCACTGGGTTATTTATAACGAGCTCGTCCTGACGAGTAAAGAGTTTATGCGGAATGTCATGCCAATCAAGCGTGACTGGATTGTAGAACTCGCACCGCAGTTTTGTAAAAACCTGGATAATAATAATAATGAATAGAACTTTTTCACAATCATGATTTGGGACAACTACCCGAAAATGGTCTCGCGATTTGTTGCTATATGTCGCTGCAAACGAGTTTTTGATTAATAATGGCCCCTCGCTGGATGAGGTTTATTCACACGTGCGGCTGTGCAATGCCTCAAAAAAAACATATTTTGTGGCGCTTATTTAACTTGGATTTTTTTATATTTTTTTTGTGGACCAACGACACACACACACACACACATCCGCCATGGGAAAGTATCGTCTCCAGCTCTATTACAAAAGCGAGCTTATCGACACTCCGGAATATAAACGAGATGGGTATTTGACAATTCCACATTACAAGGGCAAATACTACTGTCCATCCGAAACATGTGACTATTCCACAACAGACCGAGCCCGGATGGCATGGCACATGGTCAAGTCCCATTACAACTGTGATAAACCACAAGTCCACCTACAAGACGAGAAGGGGGCTGTCTATACTCCCGAGGGGTTGGAAGGCACGCAAATCACGGTTTGTAGGCAGACTGGCCGGGCCATCTGCCGGGCGCAATTGGTGGTACTGGAACGGTCCCAAATCCCAGCTCATATCTACAGCTGCACGGCCTGTGCCAAATGGAAGCGGCGGTATATGTTCCCCAAATTTGACGGGGAGATTTCGGACAGGAAGGTCATTCCAAGCAAGCTCCGTGCTAGAGGATTGAGGTATAGCCGAAACACAAAAGAAAATGTGCGGTACCGGGTTCATAAAAACTATCGAATGTCCAACACTATTATGCTCAAATATGCCATTGTGGATCTACCAGAAAAAACCAAGCTTCAAATATCCTCATGTGACTGGCCAGTTGTCAACATCAGTGCTTTTGTATGCAAAGTGACCAACGAGCCGGTTAAGAAGCCTCTCCTACTACCGCTTTCCCAACAGTTTGAGTTTTTTGTCAAACAATTCGTGATGCGGCTGGACATGTGCACACAAGGGCTTCAACGTTGTATTGTTGATCGGATCGGGGCTCGGAAATGGGAAGACAATAACAGTAATAACCACCACCACCACCGCCGATACTGGTTTGGTAACGATAAACGAAATGACACTCAACTACCATACCCTCTAGAAGACGGCATCCCGGTTGAAGCCATACTTTCAAACTTTACACTGGATGATCAAGCCAGCCAGAATGCTGCTATTGCACGGCAGGAGCTTGCGAAAATGCTGCAAATCCTGTTGCTATTTTGCGGCTGCTCGTTGAAGAACAAATCGTGCATGACCTACACTGGTCAACTTCGATTGTTCCAATTTGATGGCGAGGGCAAGCTCTATTTTGACAAAGTTTGCTTGCCGTGGTGCGTGGCAGAGCTCGCCACACGGTATCTGCTAATCGTGCGGCCGGTGGTGCAGAAACATGACTGCGAGGGCCAACAACACGCTGATCTACTGTTCCCAAAGACGCGTCGTCATCAGCAACACGTCTCGAAAACGAATGCACGCAGCACGATCAAGTTCCTGTCTAGCTACCACTACCCTGGAGCCATCTACACCTCGTCTACAGATCTTATATCGGCAATTAAGGGCGAGCCGTTGGACTCGTCTCTGGCGAATATATATTTGCGTAATAACGACGCGTATTTGGTTAATTTTTATGAATAGATTAAATTGAGGTATGAACTTGGACATTTTTTGGGGCATCCTCTTCTGCAGGGGTGGGGCGCGAGCGCAAGCCCTCTCTCTCTTTCCCACTATAAATGGCGGACCTGTTTCTATATTATAACCATTTCCAACTTCATCAACAAGAAAAAATGGAAAACTGTGATATCAAGACCATCCAAGTGCCAGTAAATTCGCAGTTTATACTACTACCCGAGTTTAACGAGGACAAGCCTCTAGCGATCCGGCAGCACGACAATGCGTACTACTGCCCGCTTGAGCAGTGCCGGAAGCACAAATCTAGTCTGGACGAGGTCATATCGCACATGCAGGCCAACCACTTTTCACCATACCTCCCGCGAGTCTTACTAGCCGATACAGACAGATTTTACCGCCCGTATGACCTTAACGGGACGCTAATCACGGTTTGCTGCCGTAGCGGCCGGGCTGTGTGCCGGGGCAGTCTGACCTTGTTGCGTAGAAGCGAGATTGCCAACCACTTATACAGCTGCCGAGGCTGTTGCAATTGGATACGAAAAAGAGTCTTCCCGAAGCTAGACTATATTGAAGACACACCTCCGCAGCAAATCCAAGCCAAGGGGTTGCTATATGTGCACCACGAAAAGAAGCAACTGGTGGTGGAGTACAAGCAGTTCAATGCTTATACTCCGGTCGAGTCTGTTACTAGCACGCTGCATGATGTGGACGTTCCGAAGTATTCTATCAAATATTATACAAATACGAAACAGACTGTGGATTATAAGATCTACGTACAACCAGTCGACCTCCCGCCAACACGACCAAGTTACCCGATATCTCTCTCTGAACAGTTTACAATGTTCATGAAGCGGTTTGTATGGCAGCTGGACATGTCGACCCAGGGCCTGCAAAGATGCATGGTGGACCGCATTGGCACGAAAACCTGGGTCGAGACCAGCAAGGGGACCGGCAATGGGTATTGGTTCGGGGAAGACGACGCCAATGGGTTGGATAAGCTGCCATACCAGCTCAAACATGGCATCCCAATTGAAGCGGAACTATCACATATGCAGCTACAGCCTCTAAATACTCGGAAAGCTTCAAAAGCACGGTCGGGGGTGGCGGCACTTCTCCAGCTGGTCATGTTTGCATGCGGGTGTAACATTATCGACCAGCCAAGCATTGAATATACAGGCCCGCATCGGAAACTGGGCTTCCAGAACGGGAAAATGTACTTTGGCGGGTTCAGGCTGCCGTGGTGTGTGGCCGAGGCGGTGACCAGATACATGACTATCATCAGACCGTTGATACAACTGCATGATTGTGATACAAACACTGCACAGTTTTTGTTCATGGATAACATGCCTGGAGCACGCAAAAATTGCATCTCGTATGCCCTACAGCTTGTATCTAGCCGGGAAGCGTCCGGGAATGCAATCTCCTCAGTGTATCATCTTGAAAAGCTCGTCCTTGACAATCCGAGTTTGGAGTTTACAGCCCCTGCTAATGACTACATGGCCCGATGCGGTCCACATCTGGTTGAATTATACGATTAGATTGCCGCACGCACCAGTGGGTGGAGAATGTATAAATCGGAGACAAGCTATATATTTGCTCGCTGGAATTGACCAGGGACCTGGGATCGATGGAGCACCGATTTATCCTGGGAACCAGGGTGCGTGTTGCCATGCGCGTTGATCGAACCCGGGCTGTCCGCATCGATGCGTGTGTGTTTTTCCCACAGCTGTTTGCATCGTCTATAAAAACCCGCCCATCTCTCCCTCTCTCTCTTCTAGTTTAGGCTATTTCCGAAATTAATCTACAACCAATGAAAAAGTACAGGGCAGATTTCACCCTAAACTCGGAAGTGCTGCAAACAGAACAGTATCAACAGTATGGGTATGTGATCTTGTTGATTTTCAACAATCTATACCACTGCCCGCTGAATCACTGCCGGTACAGCACCGACACCCACGTACGCATGGCGAGCCACCTGTCGAAAGCTCACATGCTGACTAATAAACCACGAGTGCATATTCATCAACTCGACGGCGATAATGCTGCTTACACTCCCAAGGGGTTGGAAGGCACGGAGATTACTGTATGCAAGCGTACCAAACGGGCAGTATGCAGGGCTAGTCTCATGATACTGAGACGAAGCGAGATTGCGGCACACCTATACAACTGCTCAGCTTGTTGCAATTGGAAACGGCGGGTTCGGTTTCCTGACCTTGCCGATGTTTCTGATGATCTGCTCAAATCGTGGGTGTTTGGACCGCCGCGCGGGCTAATATACACCACCCCCGCCGGTAGCGGTGGTGGTGGTCTGGAATTGACGGTGAGGTATACCACTCACGAGGATTTCAAACCAACCAAGGAAGCCGATGAGCTATGCCACAACGTATATGCGCCAAGCGAGGATATCAAACTGCTCCTTGCGGCTGATACTTGGACGGTGAACTGCCATGCGTACACCAAAGTAACCACCGCTCTTCCTGTCAAGACTTATTCTGCCGCATTGCCACTACATGCCCAGTTTGCATATATCGTCAAGAGCTTTGTGATTCGGTTGGACCAAGCCACGTTGGGCACGCATCGGTGTATTATTGACCGGATCGGAACAAAGGTCTGGGTCGAGGATATCATGAAAGGGTATCAAAGATACTGGTTCGGCGCTGAGTCTGTAAACGGGCTAGATGAGCTGCTGCCGTACCAGCTTGACGATGCAGTGCCTTTTGAACTCCAGCTCGGGAACATGCCTGGTAGTGATCTCAGTACAATCAATGCTGCCAAAATCCGGTCTGAGCTAGCATCGACATTGCAGCTTATACTAGCCATATGCGGGTGTAGGGTCCAGTCACCAAGCTGTACGTTTTCGGGATCGATACGCCAGATCTCGTTTATTGAAGGGCGGATGTTCTTTGAAGGCAGGTTTTTGCCATGGTGCGTTGCTGAGCTGGTGGTAAGATACTTGATTATCATCCGCCCGTTGATTCAGAAATACGACTGCCCAGTTGGGGCTGAGCTTAACCACATGTTCCCAGCTACGTATGGGCGTGATCATTACTGGGGAAGCCCATCCGCGGCTGCTGACGCCGCAGCAGCTTTCATCTCGCGCGAACATTATCATCCCAACGCCATCGACACTACCATCGCATCCATCGCATATTCAAAACACCCGGAAGGTCAAGTCAACCCGACAGATGCCAACCGCTTTTTGCTTACCAACAGTGAATACTTGGTGAAATATTACACCAAACCTGAAGTATGAAAAGAATAAAAAAAAAATATTATTAATGCCGGCATCTCGATTAGGCTGAGAGTGACCCGGGCCACCTACACCTACACCTACACCGGCCACCTACCCCCGCTTACATCAGCAACGACGTAATACTCCTCCTCCATGTACTTATTCTATTTAAAACTCATTTCCTCGACATTCAATTAAATGAGATGTATTTAGTTTGACAACGCACCACCAAGAAATCCGTGGTCTTGGACGATTGGTGTACATACTGGCAAGGTGGGCACGCCCCCCGTTTTAAGCTTGAAGTGTGTACACGTATACACGGAGCCCGCAAGTCTTGGTCCAGCAACTCTTGGCACACCAATCAAGAAAAAAAAAAATTGTCCACCACGGCCGGCCAGTACTGAGTATACTCTCTACCCTCTCTTCTTGGCTTTTGAACAACAAAAAAAAAAAAAAAAAACTCTTGGTCAGGTTTCGAATGAGGACGTACAGTTTATAAAACCAGCGCAATATCCTCCCCATCTCACTCACTCACTCACTCTCATACACACAACAAGACAGTCGTTTATGAATGCTCAACCCGCTGTTTATTCTTGTCCATTTCCTATGCGGGTACAGTCTGGCCGAGTCGAAGGCTAGCAAGCAAAAGTACAGCAACGGCGTGGTGATACAAATCCAAACTCTATTCGACGACGCGCGGAATGGAGCGGCTGGGGTAGTCATTGACAATGAAATGAAGTGTCTGGGGGACTGGCGGCCGGAGCATTTTGAAGAAAATCAAGGCGAGCTGGAGGTTGATTTGAAATGTTTCAATTTCGATGGCGCGGATGGCGAATGTAGTGTACAATACAACAGAGGGAAGGAGGCCGACGATGTGTGGAAGGTGTGGCTTGACGCAGGTGGGTATAAACTAGACGGGGAGGTTGTCAAACTCAATGCAACAGCGACGGAAAAGACGAAACGCAGCAAGGCGTTTAAACAAAAGTGGTATGCGGCCGGCTTTTTTGGCTGCTCTGTCGACGATTTCCCAAAAGAGCACATCAATGCACATTTAAATATCACTGGCGCAGATATCAAACAAGACAGTAAAGGCAAAAAAAACTCAACGACGGTGGTGGGTAACCGTAAGACCTCGTCCGTGGTGGCAGGCAATGGCGCATCGTCGGTTATAATACCCCACTTTCACGGATCTTCATTGGGCGACGAGGTGATTCTATTGGCAATGTTGACTAGTTTTGTTTTATTATAATCTGGAATTCAAACCGGACCGCGATCGCGCCGCCGGCCGGCGCCTTGTATATTTATGCAACATGAGTATACATACTTTATAAGTTATAAGGCCTTGAAAGCTTATTATTATTATGACACATGTATAAGTAGATCTAATTGATCGACATTACGACATTGTATGCAAGAAAAGATTCCACCGGGGGCCCGCCGCACAGTGCTGGTCCAGCCACCCGGCCGGCCTCGAGCGCGGGCCCCCCCATGGATATCGCACCCACGCGGTACGTATACGTACGGGGGCGCCCCCGTCAATGTATGCATGCATAAATTGAATGCGCAGAAGATCGGAAATCATAAAGATCTTCGAAAGGATTCGAAGGAAAAAATGCCTCAAAAAATTTTTATAACACTATAGTTATCTAGATACTTAGGCGCTTCTCGCGCGCTTGTTGAGTATATACATATATACGTCGCTCATATATGCTAGCGCTTGTCAATTTAAGATGCCCGTATGCATGATATATTTGTCGATCGTTCTTATTATCCAAGCAAGGGCAAGGAGGAGGAGGAGGGGGCGGCCCGGCCAGGTCGCCTAGCTAGCTAGCTAGGGCGGCTTGCATATAGTATGGCTATAAAAGGGCATGCAATTCCCCTTAATCCTTTCGTCTAGAAATTGTATACATCAAAATAATAAACAAAAATGAAATACAGCCACGCACTACTACTAGCCCCAATCGCTGCTCAGACAGCTCTAGGTTGCATCTCTTTGACCATGTCCACCTCCCAAGACGACAAGTCTGGTAAGGCCGAGCTATCCGAGGATGGGGATACAAAGTGTAACGCGGATTGGACGTTTGAAGATGCCAACACGGAACAACGAGTCAGTCTGGACTGCACGGACGGTTACGCCGGTGAGCTATTGTGGAGAGACAGCAAGTGGTTTGTCGAATTTGTCGACACGCCAGAAACCAAGCGAGCTGTTGACGACGAACCGCTCACTGAAGACCAACAAGAAAATGACGACGGTTCCGAGAAGACCTTTTCTTCTGGTTGGGACGGCTGTGATGGAAAAGATGGCGCCGCCGCCGCCGCTGCCTCTGCCTCCTCTTCCTCCTCCTCATCATCATCAGCCGCATCTGGTGATGCCGCCGCAGCTACCGGCTCTGGCTCAAATTCTGCTAGCAGCGCCACCAGCGCCAGTGCCAGCAGCGGAACTGGCTCAAACTCTGCTGCCAGCGCCACTGCCACCTCCGGCAGCGAAAGTTCAACCGGCTCTGGCTCTGGCTCTGCCACCAGCAACGGAACTGGCTCTGGCTCTGGGTCAAGCTCTGCCGCTTCAACGGGTTCCTCATTGAGCGTGACCACTGTCTCTGGCACAAAGTCCGATGGTAAGAAGGGCGGTAGTGATGCCAGCAGCACTTCTGGTACCGGGACCTCGTCTGCTAAATCTGCCTCTGCCACCTCGTCCAAGTCGTCTGGCGACAGTTCAGATAGCGATTCAGACGCGTCGTCCGGCGACGATGCCAAGTCAAACAGTGAAGGCTCTGCTGCCTTGTTTGCAGCCCCTGTCCTTGCCCCATTGGCAGCCTTTGTCTTGAACCTGTTGTAAAGAAAAAGACGTCCCTCCCCACCTTATGAACTCTAAAAAAAAAAAAAAAAAAGAAAGAAATGACCTTCGCTTCTCTTTATTTAATAACTTGATTAGCCTTAATTTAATTTTACCATTTTTGTTTTTCCAACTTGCACAATGATTAGTCTTCTAGCAGTGTTATTATTGAGACAAGTGCATGCCGACCACTCCTCGACAGACTGTTTTTCCGGGATAGTATATGGAGGTAATGGGCGGTCAAACATGACTGTGCTCCTAAATAACGACGTGATATGCACCGAACAATCCACCACGAGCCACTGGACTGTCGATTTTGATTGCCAAAATGGACCTTACCACGTGAAGGGAGAGTTCAACTACCAGCAGGGCGCAAAGTGGCATCTCTATATCAAGCCGCGGCTTCCAAAGGATGTAAAGCTTGAAAATGATGGCGATGGCGATGGTCTCAAGGTTGATTTGCCAAAAACAGGCAAGGACTGTTCACGCAAAGAAAAGGGTCTCGATGATAATTGCATGGATGTATATACCGGCGAGGCAGGTTCATGTACCAAGCATGATATGGTACAAAATTTAAATAGCGGCACGATTGAAATGCTGAACAGGCCACCTGCGTGGGTTACGATTGTGGTTGGTATGACGTGCCTAGCTTGTCTCTTGTAATGATCACAAGAATAAAAAAATGTAAGAGCTTTTTTTTTTTCTTTACGCGATAAGATGTCTCAGACATGTTCCAACTACACTTGAGAGGCCTTATATTAACACCTTAATCATTATAACGCATGCTTGGTCGTTGATTTAAGGAACAACGATCAAATGAGTTCTGAACGAAGGGGGTTAACGTCCTGACACACTAGTGCTGTTAATGCACCTCAAGGTGGGACCCAGACGCTATAGTCACTGATATGGATCAAGCTTAAGCATTGATGGGAAATTATTGTGATATGGAAAAAAATAATATATACATATGGCTAGTGCGCGTGCCGCTATTATGTGTTTACCGATAAGAGACCCACCGGCTTAAAGTTCGACGGCGCCTGGTTATAGGGGCCAATGACACTCGGTCTTTCTGCCCTTAATTAACATTTCCCCTTTAAATCTACGAGTAAGGAGTTATGAGACAGTTAAGGCTCCATTTTGACAGCCTGAATCAGCGCCACTGGGATAACAAGGGCTGTACACGTAGCTAACTGCCCGTTATCAGACCACATTCACAAGCGCATGCGGCTGGAGAAGGTCGAGCTCTATTGGGAAGTTTAACTTTAAAATTGCCAAACGACAATAAAAACATAACACGGCTGTGGAAACCATAAGTCTATAAATAATAACCCATATATAATAAAAGGTCTAAGGATAGTTGCAACATGTATACGCGAAAAAAAAAGTCATATCACCTTAATCGTATATATATACGGCTTTGAAAGCCTATAACATATAAGACTGATTTCTTTTTGTTATAAACCCCCGTCTACTATGGCTATTTTCTGCAGTCTTTTTATTGGTGCAAAATTTACCAACCCCCAATACTACACCGACCGGGTCCCTACGCCGCGCGGTGTCAGCACGTGGAAAGGGTATTTTTTTCTATAAGAACGGGAAAAATTCCAACCTTTCTTAACTTTTTTTCTTTCTCAACAAACCAAAAGAGACATGAGTAAGAGCAAAGACAACACTACACCATCGTCACCACCAGTTGCTGCAGTGATTGGCGCCGGGTTAGTTGGGTGCCTGGCGGCGCTAGGGTTGAAAAAGGAAGGGTATTCCGTTCGCGTGTACGAAGCCCGGTCCGATATTCGAACACCAGAAGAGCGAGCCCTTTCCCAGCAGCGGTCCATCAACCTGGCTGTCTCAAGTCGAGGTATAACAGCGCTGGAATCTATTGACCATGCCATGGCCAAGCGCGTGCTTAAAGATATTATCCCGATGCACGGCCGGATGGTGCACGACCTTGAAGGCAACCAGCAATCCCAAAACTACGGGCTATACGGGGAGTGTATCAATTCCATTGACCGAGCCGAGCTTAACCGAGTCATGCTAGACGAGCTTGAACTTGCTGGTGTGGAAATCCTCTTTAACCATAAACTCATCTCTGCAGACGTTCGTATCCCAACCCTCGTATTTGAACAGGGTACGGTTGAGGATGCGGATATAGTGGTGGGAGCGGACGGGTCTTATTCCAAGCTGCGTGCCCAGCTGCAGCGGCACGTGCGCATGGACTACGAGCAGCAGTACATTGACCATCTGTACCTCGAGCTGCGGATCCCACCGGGGAAAGACGAGAGCAACAAGTTCCTCATCAGCCCTAACCACCTCCACATTTGGCCAAGACACGAATACATGCTGATTGCCCTTGCCAACACGGACGGCTCGTTCACAAGCACACTGTTTGCCCCGCAATGGGTGTTTGACAAGTGGTGCAGGGACGACGAGTCGATCATCGCCTTCTTTACCGAGCAATTTTCCGACGCACTGGAGATTATCGGGAAGGAACAGCTACTCGAATCGTTCCACAACAACCCACGCGGATCGTTGATGACAGTGCGGTGCAACCCGTATAATTACAAGGGCAAGTGTATTCTAATTGGCGATGCGGCTCATTCCATGGTGCCGTTTTACGGACAGGGCATGAACTGCGGGTTTGAAGATGTGCGTGTTTTGATGGAAATGTTGCATACTACTGCTGATACTCACGCCGCGTTTGACGAGTACACGAAAACGCGCCACGCCGACCTTACCGCTATTGTCGACCTGGCGATGGATAATTACGTTGAGATGCGGCATTCAGTCACCTCGCATTGGTACCTGCTGCGGAAAAAGCTGGATGGACTGCTCAGCAAAACGCTGCCGGGCGACATGTGGCTACCCCTCTACACAATGGTCTCATTCCGACCTGATATTGCCTACTCCCAGGCTGTCGCCACTGAACAACGCCAAAAGAGTTTGCTAAACAAGGTGGCTCGGTATACTTCTGTTGGTGCGGTCGTGGCCAGTGCCGCAGCCACTGCTGCTGTTCTGGCAAAGTATTTATCACCAAAACGGTAGATTTTGTTCTGTTTTTTTTTTCTTTCTCTTTGTGTTTACTAAAAACTAATAAATATTTACTCAAATTTGACGGTTGGTTCAATGTAACCCCACCAGGCCAAGACAGAGGCCAGGCCGACAGTGTCCAACAAGCTAGTCACGGTTGAGGCGAGAACTTGGTCCAATGGCCGTCGGTCAACAATGGCGTGGGTCAAGATTTCTGGCAAGGAGCTAATGGCAAACACTAGAGACCCGACACAGGCAGCGCTTTGCACATTGACAGTGTTTGTCTTGTACAGCAAAGTGCTTAGAGCGTAGGACCGCAAAGCAGACGTGACCAAAGAGTTGGTCCAAATACACGCAGCGCTGCCGGCTTCTCGAGACTTGATGAACTCCTCTCGCGTGCTGGCTTCCTTGGCTCTCTTACAGGCGGCACCAATGACTGGGGCTGCTTGAATGTGGCCAGACAAGTGGCTAAATGCGGTACCTAGTGCAACGGCGCTATTGTTATAGTTAGTAACGATGGACTGGAATGAACAACAACATACGATGGCTTCACAGCGACAAAGTAGACCATGTTTGTTTTAATAGAGTTATATGTGGTGTAAGTGATGTTTTTTATAATAAAAAATAAAAAAAGACAAGTCTAGAGGAAAGAAGAAAGGAAAAAAAGTTTTGAGCAGAAGACAAGGGATATTTATACTGGAAATGTGGACTGTACAAACGCGGCCGATTTTGTAGCTATTGTTGCGCTCTTTTTTTTTTGTGGCGGTAGAAATAAACAGAGAGGCTTGTTGCGCCCAATAAACAAACAAACAACAAGAAAATAAATACCCGATTGTGATTGGCCGGTCTCACTTGTGTGTTAGGTGGGGATGACTTGGTGGCGCAACTGGTAATATTAACTAGTAAACTAGGCTGACAATTTAACCTCTATTCCCGATAGACTATGATTCGTATATACGGCCCTGTCTATAAGCTTGTCTATAAGCTTGTTCAGATTGATCTGCTGTTGATAATTGAATTTATTTTACTCGCTTTTGCAAGCAGGTCGAGTAAGCCTTAAGCTTAAGGCCTTAAGAATTCGAATAGAACGGTACCTGAATCTGATATCATTATTATGATATCCGGATTGAAAAGTTGTTAAACCTCATCCCCATGCATGATGATGATGGTGATGCATTAATTAGCGCTATCGCCCGGCCGACAAATCCACGGTCTGACGAGGCGTTCTAACCAGTCGGATATGAGTTACGTGGTTCATATGCAGTCCGGAGGCCTGTATAGCGGGAATATCCAATCAATTAGGGGAGCGGGGGCGCCCCGACACGTCACAGCACCGCAGCTCTTCCGCAACCCAAATCTGGCCAATATTGTTAACCAGTACTCACGTTGCGCATATGACGCGCCTCATCATAATATTTAATAAAAAAGTGTCTTTGTAGTTTGCTGTTGGGAAGTAAGTAGCGCAGCCCCGATCCCGATCCCGGCCCGGCTAAGTTAAAAAAACAACTAAACTAAGCCTTGTCTTAAATACCGCGGTACTGTGAATTCTAGAAGAATCCACCCCGTATCGACTTTTGATTCTTTGTTATTTCGAATTCACTACACTAATTCTTTGTTATTTCCGAATTCAACTACAGTACGTCACGGCCGTTCAGAATGTTCTGAAGTCATAACAACGGTTACAACAAATTAATCATTTCGTCACGAATTTAAGCCTCAATGACAGTTTGGAGGGCCGCCGCCTCGGGTGTACGCTTAAGCTTAGGCGATAGGATCATCGTCATCTGCGCGGCTCCAAAATAGTAAGGGCGCGCCCATTCCCACTTGCCGAAAACAGAATAGTAGCAAGCCAATTAATTATGAGCGACTTTTTTTTTCTTCCTTCTCAAAGACGCTTCGAACGCATCTGTTGTCGAGGGCTGCTTTAGATTGCTACTTTGTGAAGTATTAATACCCCTCTCGTTTTTTTTTTTAAAGCAACTATAAAAGGGCATTGGTTTTCCCTTTTGTTTTTATTATCCACAGACAACAACAACAACAGAAAGAAAAATGTCCTCCTCTCTACCAAAAGATACTCAAGAAGCAAAGAACATGGCCTCTGACGCCGCTCACAATGCTAAGCAGTCCGCTGAAGACGTGCAACAAAACATGAGCAACAAGGGTGTATTTTCTGACACTGCTCACAATGCCAAGCAGACTGGTGAAGACGTGAGCCAATCCGCTTCCAACACTGCTTCTCAAGCTCAGCATGATGTGAACAAGAAGACTGAAATTGGTGAATCGGAAGGTATCACTGATTCTGCACGAAAGACCATGAAGAACAGTGCTGACTTTTTGTCCCAAAAGGCTGAAGATGTCAAGGATTATCTATCCAAATAAGTAGTTTATATAAACTGTTTTTAATTTATTTTGATTCTTGTCAATTCGTAATATTGATGATAGTTTTTATTCCTAATTTTTATTTCTGTACACCTTGAGATCGGTTTCTAGCTTGTCAACCTGCCGTTTTGTCTCTAGCAGCACGTTGATTGAGTGTTGGATTGATTCAAACTTTGCGCACACCTTTGCGGTAGGCATTGATGGCCGCGCGGGGAGACCCAACTCTTGCAGTACGCCAGCCACCTTGGTTTGGACAGCTGGTTTATACGTGGTAACCTTGGATGACCTTAGATGGACACCAGGAACTAGTTTTTCATGGTACGAGATACCAAGTGACGCCTCCTCACGTGACGAAATCTTCTTTTGTAGCAACGCCTGTACAGCTTGCTGACCAGAAACCGTCCCACTCACCTTCTTTTCCTGCTTAATCTGTGGAGTAGATGACGCCGAACTGTTTGCAGTGCCGGATTGAGTTGGTGTTGATTGATGGTGAGCGGCATTATTATTAGTGGTATTAGTCGTCGTAGTTGGCGTGTTGTTAGATGGCAGTACTGTCCCACTCTGCACGACGGATATTGGCGGTGGCTGTTCATTATCCTTTCGTCGCTTTGTCTTGTCACTTAATAAATTATTCGTTAGCTGTTGTAGACCCTGGCTAGTTTGGTATTCGGAAATTGTCGAGTTTGGCGCTTGCGGCGCGTCCAGCAGCCGCATGAGCTCTTGCCGCTCCGCCAGCATCCGTTCAGCAGCCGCTTCCAATTTCCTCGACTCGATAACCAACGCCTCTTCTTCAGCAATCTCTGCCGGGCTACGTTTCAACAGCTTCTCCAAATGGTCTTTCCGTTTCAGCTCGTTCTCCTTTGAGTACTTGATCTGTTTCAGCAAATCCTCGTCAGGCTGGGATAGAGTTTCGCCACGGTCCTGCCGCAGTTTGAATAACGAACGAAGCACGTGGTAGAATCGAGCCTTGAGGTCTTCAATCGTGCGCCGCGGCTTGTTTTCATACTCATACCGGTCATGAATGACCAACCACCGGAGGTCATAGTCATGACATAGCTCAAACAGATACCTCGTCTCGTCAAACGACCATTCCTCACTTTTATATGCCGCCTCGTAATCCTCCTCAGTAACCTGAGGCAGGTCGATTGTGGTATTATATTTGGCAAACGCATACTCGCCCACAGTCTCGCCTGCTCGAACCCAATGGGACAACTCCAGCCCGTCCTCACGGCCAGTGTGAGTAAACGACGACCATTTCCACGGCGTGATTTTCTTGGCACTTCGCCAATCCGGTCGGTTCTTGTACTTGTTATCAATAACCGCTATGGGAGGCGTGTTCTCGCCTAGCAACGAGTACAACTCTCGCTGCATCCCGTCCAGCCGTTTCGGCTCAGTCTTCATCTTCTTGGGTGGAGGTGGCTTGTCTGCTACCTGTTTGGGCAGATCCAGCATATCGCGAATATCTGATGACGAGCTCATGACGTGTATGTGTGAAGTGAAGAAGAAAAAAAAAAAAGTAGTGATCAAAATTTATTTCCGGGGGTTGGGAGGTTGGTTATAACGCCGGCGCGTTTTTTTTCTTCGATTTTTTTTTCCCTCCTTCACATTTCTCACCTCAACCATCATGTCATTAGGTATGATACCACCAGGGTCGCGTTGCTTGGCCTATCACGGTCCGCTTCTCTACGAATCCAAAGTGCTACGAGTGTACGACCCAAAGACGAAAAAGGCGCGTGCCAAGATCCCTCACAGTGAAGGCACAGGGGAGAAGGAGGTGGCAGCAGACGATTTACCTGAGCATTTGGTCGACGCGATTGCATACTATATCCACTACAAGGGCTGGAAACAGTCGTGGGATGAATGGGTTGGCCAAGATAACGTGTTGGCATGGAACGAGGAGAATATCAGGAAGCAGAAGGAGCTCAAAAAGACGGTCATTCTTAAACTGCAGAATTCAAAATCAAAGACCCTGACTACGGGCAAAGACAATGACCTCGTGTTGGTTGGGGTTGGCGGCGTGAAACGTAAAGAACCCGATGATGAGAACAGTGCTAGTAACGGGAACGGTCGACGAGCATCCACAGGTGGAAACGCCAACAAGAGACGGTCAACAACAACAGCCGGTAACAACACAACAACCTCGAATAGCAACAACACGTCAGCAACGCCAACAAGCAACAACAACGCGAATGGAGGAGGCCCTGCCGAACTGGCGGCCGAACAGGAATCTGATTACCTCCGGCGGCCTGAGATTGAGATTGAAATGCCGGCAATCCTCAAGTCACAACTGGTGGATGACTGGGAGAAGGTGACAAAGACACGTAAACTAGTCTCACTGCCTAGCTCGCTTAGCGTCGACGATATTCTGCAAAAGTACGAAAAGGACGCGCCAATGAAGGATAAGAAGGGCGCCGACTTGGGGCTATTTGACGAGGTGCTGAGCGGCCTCAAACTGTACTTTGAACGAGCATTGGGCAACATTTTGCTATACCGGTTTGAACGACAGCAGTATCTGGAGATGAAAAAAAAGCACCCAAACCGCAACATGAGCTCGGTATATGGCGCAGAACACCTTTTGCGTTTGTTGGCATCTCTACCTGGGCTCATTGCCCAAACACATATGGACGAGCAAGGGATCGGCCATCTCAAAGATCATATTGAGCGGTTCTTGCGATACTTGGTGGACAAGCGGCACGAGCTGTTTCTCGACAAGTACGAAGACACCTCATCGAGGTATGAGGCGTTGTCAAAGGGTGTTTAATTTGGAGAGAGAAGAAAAAAATATGGCTTTTTTTATAATTTATTTATAATTCAATAATACTTTTTTTTAGGTATCAAATCTTTTTTATTATTCTATTTCTTACTTGGGTGAAGATGAACACGACGAGGCTGATGAAAACACGTTATCGTCGTCAGATGACGCACCAGACGACGACGACATTATGGACTCTGCCCGCACCAATCGCTCTGAATTTGGCGTGGTATGGAGTCCAAAGAACCCATCCGTGTCGATAGATACAATGCGGCTGTACCCATCATCATCATTCCGCTTATTCCGGAGTCGAGTGATTGCCATAAACTCCTTTGAGTTTGAATAGACACAAGCTACTGGGAGTTGTTTCATCAGCGGGGCTTTCATTTTCATGGCGAAACAGTCGTCGTACAAACTCATGCGGTGGCTAAACTGTTTGGGTAGCCAGTTGTGCGAGGTTGAGTTGACTGAACCGGTTACCGAATGCGGAGTATCTGACCCTCCCCCATTGCTTGATATTCTCAACGGCTGGACTGGGGGTGGATCCACACAGGATGGAATATCCCACATGCGTATCGTACCGTCACTAGACGCGCTATAAAACCCGTTCGGGTCGGAATCGTTCCACTCCAATGCATTAACCCGGTCGCGGTGGTTGCTCAACGTCACCAACGGCTTCCCGGCGCGGATATCCCACACTTTGACAATATCCTGTTCATGGACAGATGCAATATGGTTCTCATCATGAGGCGACCACGAAACTTTATTAACCGCCGTGTCGTTCCCCTCCGGAGGTGAGAGGGCTTTGGGGTCACGCGTGCGAATGTCCATTATCGAAACCCCCTTGACACCACCAAGTGACACCACACCATCGCGCAGAGGGCTTGGATCAACCGACACGGTTCCCTTTGATTTTTTTTTCAAAACAGGCACATCAGACCGGGCCGGGTCCCACAGGTACAAGGATTCGTTAAATAATGTCAGTAGCGCCGATTCGGCGCAGCAGCTCCAGTTTGAAGACACAAGGCTAAGCTGTCTAATCCGCGTTGATTTACACTGCTCGTTCTCGGATAGGTGTTTGTTGTGGTTGAATCGCCGTAGAATCTCCGCCGGCTCGTGGTCGCTGCTAGGGTCGGGCAGTAATGTCAGATGGACCAGTCCTGATTTATGTCCAGAGGCTAGAACGTAACCATAGCGCCCGAGCGTTTGGTTGGGTGAAGCCCATGCTAGAGAATGAATCCCGGGAAGCGTGATTGTTTGATGGTGGGTCAGCACAGGCTTTTGTCGTTGCTTCACGTCAAGCTCGTATATAAATAGGTTGGAGTCTGCGCCTCCGCTGGCGACAGCTACCAACGGGTCCGTTTCGTGCGCTACCACCGCACTCAAGTACGAATTGTTGTCAGGTATCTTCCAGTAACTACTGGATACATTGTTTGTGTAAGTATCCATTGGTATGAATGAATGAAAAAAGAGAGAATTTTCAAATATTGAGAGAAGAAAGGAAGAAGAAAAAAAAAGAATATGGCTAAACTTTTGGCAAAGAGTGCAGCAAGGCAGTTTTATATTTATATATATACATGAATTCATGTACAGTTTATGCATTACGTTATATGCTTAGAAAAAAAAAGCAAACCACCCCACCTCCAATATTATAATCACTCAATTGAGTTAAGCAGGGCTAGCTCGAGATCTCGAGATGATCCATTAAAACTTGACAATATTGTTTCCATTGATCTGCGCAGTTTTTTTTTTTTTTTT
>JAJLUJ010000161.1:0-29487 GCA_030564235.1 Blastobotrys elegans
GCAAGAGCTGCCCAAAAACAAACAACTCAAAACTCTAGCCACCTCTACCCAGGTTTTTACATTTGCGAAAATGACGTTTCCCTGGTAGTTTTCGGATAATTCTGAGTGTCTGCATGAGAATTTTGGGAATATTTTGAACTATTATTATTAAACCTTTTGAAATTATATAATCCAGGCCTGTGCTCTAAACAAAAAAAAAAAAGTTGGGAGCCATATGTAGCCTTAATAAATTTTTCTTCTTCTTCTTCTGCAACATCTAAGCCTATGCCCACGATTTCGAGCTTATAATATTTTTGTAAGGCTAGCTTATATTGGTTTTGCAAGGATTAGTTTGAATAATTTTTTTTTGGTTTGTCCATCTTTCAACAATTGCGCTTTGACCCGCTCCGGAACGTGCTCGGATCATACCGGTGGAAAGAACAATGTTTGAAACTTGGTGGACCTGTAGCCATCTAGCACACCCCGTGGAGGAGGAGCGCTGTTTTGAAAAGTCGCACAATTGCGCGGACATGTATCGTTAGGATGGATAGTGCACTATAATGTGCTCCTGTCAATCACCTAGGTGATTGAATTTAATTTAAGCTGGTATATTGTGTCTGCGGGTGTGTAAGTCATATATATATGTATATATGTATATATATAAATAAATACACCGTTTATTACTTTTTGTCGACTCATATGCCATGCTCCGAATTGAGAATATTGCGTTGTTCTTTTAAAATAGAAGACAAAGAAATATAAGCCTAGGTTTTAAGTGGTTGATATTGAAGAAAGAAAAAAAAAAACTGGGCCGGGGCTGATTGGCTTGTGTTTTTTTTTTTTTTTTTTTTTTTTTTTTTTTTTTTTTTTTTTTTTTTTTTTTTTTTTTTTTTTTTTTTTTTTTTTTTTTTTTTTTTTTTTTTTTTTTTTTTTTTTTTTTGGCTGGACCCTTATTTATTATTTATTACTCTTCCACGTTTGCGATGGATCTTGAGATCTATCAAGGAGGTGCTAAAACCAGGGCTAGGATTTGTACAAGATTAGCGTCGTCGCCGTCGTCGCCGTCACTCCTCATGAAATCTAGATCCAGCGGTTCCCAAGTTGCACTGATCGTTTGTACAATATTGTAAAACGGAACCGTTAAATTTTTTCACTCTTGCGTGTGCGTTTGGGCCTACATTCGAATTTGTTGCCGGGCCAATTGCAATATGATTGTATAGTGCGTATCGTCATGGTCTTTGCTCAAGCAACGTCGGTCGTCTAGTGCTAGTGCTAGCGCTAGCGCTAGGCCGGCCGGCAGAGCGCTGTTTATTAATTTAGAGGAAAAAGGAAAATGCATTTAATCAAGTTATTATTTTCCATGCATTGTTCAAAAAGAAATGCCGTTATTCAAGTCGCTTCATTTTTATTATTATTATACATGCACAACCTCGTCCGTGGGAGGAGCCGGCCGAGAAAGAAGAGAGGGAAAGAAAAAAAAAAAACAACAACAAAAAAATGCACTCAATCCACGGTATAGGTAACTTTTGTCGTTGCAATATAGCGGCCCCATTTCCCAGTGATCGATATATACATGTGCGCACTTCCCTCCCCCATCCTGCCCATCCTTCTGGGCCAACAATTGCAATATTAGATACCAGGACGTCCACGCGGCGACTTTGTTATCCTTAAACTAGTTAATTGAGGACGTCCGACCGTGCCTTAAGGAATCCTCTAAGCAATATATTGCAATATTGTACGCACCTAAAAACTAAGCCTAGTGCTTAGCTCGGCTTGAAGGGATCAGCTTATAATAAACAAAAGACAATGAAACCATATGAAACTTAGAAGCAATGCAGCACTGGTTGCTTTTTGAAATGCATATATATACATTTGGTTAAATATATATGGATATATCCAATAAGGTGACGTCCAATATCGATCAATCAATTGGCCTTAAGCTTTTATAAGGTTAAGCGCTTAATTATATAAGCGTGGGCACGGTGCAGCTTGCACACTGTCAGGTAGGGCAACACGGTGCAGCGCTGCCTCGCTTTAACTATCCGCGGGAGAGCATTAATATATTAGCCATGCACGACGACTCCCCCCGCGCGCCGCCCAAAAATTCTTATAATATAGGTCTATAGCGCTTTGTACGTACGTATACGTGTACATCCTAGTACTGCGTGATATTGTGGAATTTTTTCCAGCCCATACAAGCAATATGGACAGTTCACTCGAGGTAGTCGTAGCTCTACGGTATTAATATATGATGGAGGTTTGGTCGGGGAATGGGCGATCACGTGCCCCTCTCCAGCACTGCACGTGACACACTTCTCTTACGTACGTGCGCGCGCGCGGAATTGGAAGAGGACAGACGTCAAAAGTCAAGTGCGCTACACCCACCAGTCTGGGTATACCTCAATTACTCCCCGAGATCAATCTAAATAGATTAAATATTCGGACCCCCATCTGCCATATGGGTTTGATTTGTATATGGATTATATATAGATGAAGTAAATACCCAGAAGATCAGTACGGTACTTAACCTGGACTTACTTTACCACCCAGGCGTACGTACCAATTATATATATTACGATCGATCGTTATATATATATTATAATGATATCGAGCTGGCCCATATATACATATATATATATATATATATATAACGTGCCGGACGTGCATACCATATGTATATATGCTTATAACACCACACGCGTAATGACTATGGACCGTCCATCAATTGAATGGGATGTTCACCTCTTGACTTATAAGCCTGAGCGCAGTCAATTGAGGTCTCCGAGACTGATCCACATTTTTGCTCGCATTATGCATCATGTTGCTTAGCAGTGCATCAGGGGCCTTTTTTTTTCTTAAGAATTCCCCTTCGGATCCCTCTAGAGCTATATATATATATAAGAGTGCTAAGCTAGAGCAACTCGGGCGGGCGCCCGGAGTGGTATCCCCAAACGACACGCGCGTATAAGAATGAAAACGGCAAGCAGTCAAGCTCAGCTAGCGTAGGTGAAGGCGACCTATAAAATATCCAGCGCTTGCTTAAGTAATTAAGTTATAAGGCTGTGAGATGCTACATATAGAATTGAATAGGAACCAGATGACTGACCTGCTTTCCCACCAATGAGGCATTGGCATAGTCCATGGCAGCAGCTCGGTCGTCGACGGGTCGTTTCCTTTCATAACCAAATTATGTCTTAGTCAATAATACCCCGAAACACAATCTTTTTTTTTTTTTTTATTCTTTTTTTTAATTGACCGCGGCCGCAGTACGACGTCTCAAATTGCGCAGAATGGAAAAAAAAAAAAAAACTGGAAAAAAGCCGGTATACGCAGAAAACGGTCGTGCTTGGATTGTGCCGGCCAGTCTCGGTCTCGGTATCTGGTCTCGGTAGGCGACGTCTACAATTGACAACAAAAATATGAGAGTATGAATTCGTGACTTCAAAACCAGTGTCTCTGTAGTCAATATATCTGAGTTGTAATGAAATCAAACCACCCGCACATGGCCGTTATACGTGTGTGTGGGTGTGGCCAATAACAAAAAATCTATTTGCGGCCGTGGCTACTTCCGGTCGGGGTCGGGCTTCTCGGTGTATACGTAGAGCGGTGCGTGCTTTTTACTTTCTCTTTAATGCAGCTGGACCTCCCCCCTCGTACTTAAGTAATTAAGCTTATAGCACGTAAGCCTTGCCCTTCAAATGCACCTCTGGTCTTGGACATTGCCCTCCCCGTACACAGGTGCACAGTGGGAAGACCGACGGCCGAAGCATGTACAAAACGGATATACAGATGAATATGATGGACTGGCTTATTGCCTTACCGTACCTGTTTCTAATGCGGCCATCACTCCAATTGAGCTCAATTGGTAAGCACCAAACAAACCTACCACATTTGGCAACACCGGGTTTGATTTTTGATGCGGTTGAAATAATTAAAATGGGGGGGGGGGGGGGGGCGATTGTTTGTGTTTGTGTTTGTGTGTGCTGGCTGCCTCACCAACACAAAAAACAAACACACAACAACACTAGCTAAGGCTTATATAAGACGCAAGCAGCGTAAAAAATATTATATACACGACATGTATAAAACCGTTGAGTGGGCTGGCGCTGGGCCTCAAGCGACTCGAAACAGCAATATATTGTTGATATATATATAGAATATAAAGCCTTTCTAGAGTATAGACGGCCTTTAAGATGTGTGAGTTTGTTTATTTACACAACCACTTTTATCTATTCCTTGACACACTCCATCGCGATCTCAATTGCACACTCACAAGGGTGGATAGGACAGCAGCCAAACACGGTATTCTAATAAACACGACAATCGCAATTTCTGTATAAAATAAATAAATAAAAATACGCGTAACGAGTGCAATATATAATACCCAAGGCACTAGCCCCGAAACGTGAACGTCCCAATCGGGCAACATCCAAACAGGTTTCTTATCCCACACGTAGATCTGGCCTCCAACCCACCAAAAAAAAATCCACACCTTACCAAGCTGGAGGAAATTTACTTTTTGCTCCTTTTAGGGTGCGCTCGCTCAATTTGCCAATTGATATGATAAACGTTGCTTTTGGCTGGCTTTTTTCTCAGGTCGTGGTCAATCCTCAATTTAACAAAAAACAAAAAAAAAAACCAAGCTCGGGAGAACTTTTTTTGTTTTTTTGTTTTTTGGCTAGTGCTTAAAGAAATATTTGCTTTCCACACCCACAAATAAAAACACTACCACAAAAAAGAATTATATAATCGTCATGTATATATATCACAAAAGAAACGAAAAAAAAAAAAAAATAATAATAATACACACACACACACACACAAAATTCTCTAAAAATATATAAACAGCGACATTTCCACAACACCTCCATCATCATCACCATCATCATCTCTCTCCTTTTTTTTTTCTTTCCTTTCTTCTCTCCCTCCCCTCCCCAACCTCTTTCCTAATCACACTAATACATTATGAGCTGCATCGACACCACCCCAAGGGATTACTTTGGGCCAAATGCCATTGACAAGCTACACATGGAACAACCAGGCATTGAGAACTCGCCATGTTTTCTGTCTGACCTGCCAAACAATCGATCAAGACGACTGAAAGCGAAACGGAGCGTGACTACAAACGGGCTGTTTCCGGCGCCGCTGCTCAAGAGCAGTAGTGCGACGAGCCCAACCTCATCGCTCGCGGCGGACATGTCGCAAAACTTTTTTATCGACAAAACGTGAGTAGCTTTTTTCCCTTTTACAGACTTGCAAAATTGCTAACTAAATTTCTTAGACCAAAAGTGCCTACTCCACGACGTTCGTTATTCCCCATTGCATCTACAACAACAACAACAACAAACACTGCATCATCATCATCAACCCGACCTAAACAAGCACGAATTGCATCCGACACTGACGCGGCGCTAGTCAACATGACTCCACGCTCACACAAACAATCGCTATCATTATTCGACCAAGAGCAGCCATCGACGACACGGCGGCGGTCTCTTGGAGCTGCGCCGACCACCAACGAGCGGCCTGCCAAGTTTCGGCGGACCCAGTCCATGTTCCAGCACCCAAACGACGTGGTGATGGAAGAGGATGAGGGTGGTGTGTCGTCGTGCCCGCTCGGTATTCAGTCTTTTCAGTGTAAGGACGACTCGTTTCGGCGCATTGGCCGGGACACTCTGTGCGAGATTATGGACGGTGAGTACCGGCATGTCTACGACCGGTGTCTCCTCATTGACTGTAGATTTGAGTACGAGTTTACTGGTGGGCATATTGATGGCGCCATCAACATTAACACAAAGGACCAGCTGGAGGAGACGATGGTCAAGTATGCTGCTGAAAAGGAGCGGACTCTGCTGGTGTTTCATTGCGAGTATTCTGCGCACCGGGGGCCTAGAATGGCACAGCATTTGCGGAATTTTGATCGACAGGTGAATGCCAGCCGGTACCCTGAGCTTCACTACCCCGACATTGTCATTTTGCAAGGTGGGTATTCGCATTTCTTTGATCGGTTCATGGATCGATGTGTGCCTCAACGCTACGTCGAGATGAATGATTCCTTCTACCGGCAAACTTGCGAGCGTGAAATGAACAAGTTTCGCAAAAAC
Source organism: Blastobotrys elegans (assembly GCA_030564235.1). Lineage (NCBI taxonomy): Eukaryota > Fungi > Ascomycota > Dipodascomycetes > Dipodascales > Trichomonascaceae > Blastobotrys > Blastobotrys elegans. The sequence goes on from JAJLUJ010000161.1 coordinate 6,084, forward strand.
ACCCGCGTTATTGCTGCCGGTCGTGCTCACACATTTGCTGCGTTTGGCAATGATAACAATAATGGCCCGTGTAGCCCTGTCAATTTCCGGTTCCCGCGTAAACGTGCAAACGAACAGGATTCGTTGGTGATGGTTGGCCAGCGATTGTTCGTATAAAGGGGAGAGAGAGAGTAGTAGTAAGCATTCTTTTTATTTAATCCATACAATCAACAAAAACAATCATTTTGCATTATTGTACCTTTTTTTCTCTCTAGCAAGGGGGTCCCTCTCCAAGACGTTGGACAAAAGGGTCTTGGAACTCTAACTGTATTCGTTTGATATTACGATGCCAGGGGGTGTGGGTATGACCTGCCGAGGAGTGTGTTGAAGGCGGGTCGTTGTAGTGTATCGGTATACCTAAGGCTGAATTACTTGCGGTAAAAAGAATCGACGATGTAATGCTGCTGCTAATGAACGCAATGACAGGGGTTCGTTCAAGCTTTTTGATTGTGTACGGAAGATTATCAGCCGCCCGCACACACTATATATATATATATATATCGACGCGACCCTGTACATACACATGACCGAGATCTGGCGGGCCGGCCAGTTCCCTCAAAACACAAGCTTGTCTAATCGAACAGGGGTCATTCCCCCTCCCAATACTTTCAATGCTTACGTCATTCGGTCAAACGGCTTTCTGTCTTGGGTTAAATTTGGAAACAGCAAGCCGTTGGAATATAGGGTTGGCAATTAAGGCTCATTCCGTGGTGCCCTTGGTCTCGAGTGGAGAGAGAGAGAGGGAGGTGGGTCGGGCTGGTCAAGTTTCTACATTAATATTGACGTGACGCGTGGTGGGTCGTGGTGGTGACAGCTGGCAGGGCTTATCAGACTTATTAAAAATGCAGGTATGGTATGAATTGGGAAATTAAGAAAGGCGAGCTTACTTAAGCGTTTCCTAGCGCTACGACTATAGAGTCATGATTGCAAGGCTTCGGCTCGGCCCGGCCCGATATTTTTTGTGTGTGTGTGTAGACCTAGGCCTATTCAAAAATTTCCATGCATGAGCTGCATACTGCATGAAAAAAAGGTTTTATATGCGCGATTGCGTGCATATATGCATGGTTACTGATGCACATCATTAAAGGGCTAGCTTTTTTTTGGGTGAGGGCGGCGCGCCCCAGAAAGGTTGCTTTTTCAAGGGCATCCCCATTCCGGCGGTCGCTTTTTAAATCATTGAGTATACGGTACTAATTGACGATTTGGGTGCGCGGGTCGGGAAGGGAGAGAGCGAATGAACGCGGCTTGACAAATCAGGAATACTGCGTTGATTCGTTCAATTGCGCGGTCCGGGTCGTGAAATTAACGGATTCTTAATGTCCATCGCCCAATCGATGATGATGATGGTGATGATGATGGTGATGACGATCTGGCTATAGCATATGTGCCTAATAATTTAATGTGAAATCAAGTCGGTTGCTTCTTTCGGGTTCATTCTTTGATCTCAGCCTCGTCAGAAATTCCCCGATCGGTCGGTAACCATGGGCGACAAATTGGTTGCGAGCGGGTGGCCATCGTATACATAAACGAAATATCATCAAAATGCGAGTGGTCGATGGTTATGACAAGTCACCAAACATGCGCTGGGGACAGTGGAGCAGCCCCCTCCAACAGCCAGTTGTACGCATGTATAAAAGGAGGGGCCTCTTTCTGCTCTCTGTCATGCATGGCAGCCTCCGGGTGTATATAAACATATAAACATATGTCAATCGCGATGGTAATTAATAAACTGTCTATATACGCACGTTAAAGCGATGGGCAGATACTGTGTATACATATAATACCGCGATGTGATAATTAAATTCTGCCTTAATGAAATATATATATATACGATTACCTATATGAATATTAGATTACGATAGTCGATACATCAATACAGCACAATATATATAGATATCTGAGTCGTTCAATGATTGGCAAAACAAAACAAAAAACAAAAAAACCTTCGTGGTACGATTTCTACTTTGTGTTTGTGTTTGAAGAGTATCTACCTCGATCCCGGTCTATCCCAGCTATCAACAGCGTACGCTCTACTCTGCAAAGGGGAGGGGGCTTCCATATTAGGTTGGGTAGTAAGCTACATAAGCGTCGTTGAAGCTGGTTAATGCGACGCTTGGTACCTCTTTTTTTGCCATACAGAGAGATTCGAGCGAGAACGCACAAAATTTGTGAGGGTGGTAACACTAGCGCGCTAAACACGTATGATCACACACAGTCTCCATATTCGATAATGGAGGTCGTCAACATTTGGGGCGCGGGGCCTGGCTGGAAAGAAAGAAGAAGCCCAACGGTGAGTTACGCGAGGCATTTATTTATTTTGTACATAATGATATCGCGGATTAGACGCGTAATTTAATTAATAAAGGAACGAAAATGATCATTGCACGCAGCACTTTCTAGACTCGCTCGTTTTCTTATCACGGCTACTCAACGCCCGCTCCTCTTTCTTCTTTTCCATAATGAGCTTGTCAATAGCGCTGAAATCCGCATGGTGTGAGTCGTATTGACGAGGCGGGTTGCACCCGTCTCTATCGTTAGGGAATGACATTTTTGTTGGAATTGGTATTACAGTTATGGGAGAGAAGGGAATACACCTAGCCTTTTATATAGACAGAAAAAAAACTAGTCACACAAACATCCCTACTCGATGGCTACCAACTCTAGCGTGTGTTGGGGTTGAATACGCCGCTATCCGCTTATAGACATGATTTGCACCAGATGTGTATATATGTATTTTTGAGGAGCTCATTAACCCAACCCGAAACGCTAGCCTATATATAAAGCCTTAACACACAAGTATGTGAGGCCCGCCGTTACGCTGGTCGACGTTTACCACCACGAATGAGGCTTTTTATTTTTCCCAACGGGGCCGACCGAATCCCGTTAGAACCCCCCACTCCTCCGTAGGCGGGCGGCGCAAGCCCCAGGGGTGGGGTGTGGGCCGCGCGAGGAGGGTTTGGAGGTTTAGCTAGGGCGGATTCCAGCATGATAACTAACATCCACAGTCGACCCTTATATAGCAGTCTATGATCTCTTCTACGAGCTCGTGGGAGGTAATATACATACCCGGCTGAGAGAGAAAGAGAGAGAAAGAGTGGATCATCAAGATCAAGATCGCGATCCCTGAGACAGATCGTGGCGGAGAAGAACGAGATTCTGAAACACGCGTCGACGGATCCTCTAGCGCTATAGATAGATGTACACGTTCTAGAGCTAGCCCAGGCTTATATAAATTCCTTCCATCGATATATATATACATCTGCCATGGCGCATCCTCTCTCTCTCAACTGTCTCTGCATGCTGAATACGAGCACTAGTCAGAATGGGAATATTTCCACCTCCTCTCGGCATTACGAAACCTTAAAAAACGTTACCCTAGACAAGCTTGCATTAATGTACAAGTGGCGTCATCGGTGTTTTTTATTTTATTTTCTACCTTCTCCCTATAGTATATACGTATACACACCCGCCAATTAACGTTCATACCGGTAATCTGTAAAATTCCAATCAGAGAAGGGAAAAAAAAAAAAAAAAAAAAAAAAAGAATAAATTACAAGACATGTATATACATCACAATACAACACGGGAGGAGTTTTCATCTTCATCTTTCATTGAGGAGAGCGGGGAGAAAAGAAACGAAACACGCGGCTAGCTCGTTAACCATGTTTAGCCGCTTTTTCTCAGCTGTTCTTCTATGACTGGGCTTCTTCTCCCTCCGCTCCCCCCTTCTTTTTTTTTGTTCTCAACCTCCCCCCGTCTTGATGGATTGAAAAACAAAAAAAAAAATAAAAAAAAATAAGTCGTCAGTTAGCAATAGGTAGTGATAAGTGGAAGCAGCGCAAGATGGGATGGAGAGGTATTAAAAACGAGTCGCTGATGGAAGGGTGGGTGGACGGATGGGTAGGGTAGGGGTTGGTTAATGCTTTGTCGTTCGTATCAAGTTTTCCACTTCGCGCTCAACCTCCCTGGACCGCTGCCTCAACTGCCGGTACGATTCAGACTGGCTATCTAATTGGGCCATTTGTACACGGATCTGTTGCAGCTCGTTCTGCTTCTTGGCTAGTTTCTGCTTGCCCGACTTGAACCAGATCATTGTCGTTTGGTGTTGCGTTTTGAAGAATAAAAAAAAGTGGTTGTCGAAAGGGGTGGAAAAAAAAAACAGCCCTTTTTTTGTGTGTGTGTGTGTGTGTGAGCTTGTTTTTGGGGAGGCCACAACAAGACTGGAAAGAAAACTTAGAAGATCCCAAACTGGTGGATATCAGATCGTATTTATAGAAACAGAACAGACTTTGTCTCGAAAGGAAACAAGCAGTCACAAATATTGCAAATTGATTTTTTTTTTTTTTTTTTTTTTTTTTTTTAAAGATGGTAAAAGGAGAGAGAAAAAAATTATAATAGAAGACAACAAAAAAGAGTGATGGGAGATGGATTAGTATTTATACTAAATGCCTTAAGGGATCCGAAGGTTATCAATGGCCTTCGCAATCGGCTGACTCTCTTTTCTGCCCTTCTCTTTGCAAAAGAAATGGTAAAGCGTCGATCCCACGAGTCGACCAGTAAATTTAATAAAACTCCGAATTATTTTCAAAAAACAGCGTTGGAAAAGAGATAAGCGAAATTCGTATACACCAACACACACTGCAATTAATCAATTGGCTTAAGGTCGAATCTAGCACTAGTGTCCGCATACAAAACCCACACTCTATATCCTTTCAAGCTGTACATGTGGATCGTTAAAAGTCGCAATTGATAATTGATAGGTGTAATTTCGCGTATTAATTGCTATTTTTTAACCGGCCGGCGCCGGTTTGCATCTTGTTACCAAAAAGTATGCGAGCTCAGCGCGGTCGGCAAGTGTGCAGATATTTTTGCCAATGCATGGAACAAACAGCGCTGCGTGAGTAAGCTACGTAATATAATCTGGCGCCGGCCCTAGGCTGCCCATCCGTCTACCGCGATCTATACACTCTAATATTGCCTACGATATATATACGTTTAAATATGGTAAGGGCATACATGCCATGGAGGAGACAGCACATCGTCATAGCCCTTTTTTGATTCATTTCCACAGCCCATTCCGGCATTAGACAAGGGTCGTTTATAGGGTATTAAAAAAAAAAAAAAGCTATTTTTAAAACAGGGCGGAGAGGGAAGCGGGCGCGGCGAAGGGTTTAAATTTTGGGTGTGCTCTAAGCCCTTTTATATATATATATATATATATAAGGCTTAACAGAGTTATGACACACGCATGCATGAAATTTCGTACGTACCCAGACAGGGGAGGAAGAGCTTTAGAGTAGCACTTTGAATTTATATCCTTAGCCACATCCAATCCATGGCCCGGCCGTATGATACCAGACAAATGGCTTATAAAGACCCATGCGTTAATATAAATATGGTATTGTTACGTAGTATATACGAGATCAGACCAACGATCTTAAAATGGCCGCGAGTATCGTTCAGATGTTCTCTGACCGTGATTCCCACTATGACCGATGGTGGCATGTTGTTGCTGCTGTTGAATGTAGATTGAGTTTAGGTAGTTGGCGAAATAGTTTCGTTCATACAATAGCTGCTGTTTTAAATGTGTGAGTTTTGTATGCTCGCCCATATCCCAACGCGGGTGTAGATAGGCGAGCCGAGACTCGATATTGTTCAGCTCAGTAGTCTTGATATTAATCTCATACTGGATCTGCTCGATAGTCATTGGTGGATGGTTTACTACGCTCATTGTGGTTGTTGTTGTTCTAACGAAAAATCCACGGCATGCCATGCTCCTTTTATATTCATTTTTAAATAACCCGGTGAATGAGGAATATACATAGTCTAATCCAAGTCTCATGTTTCAGTCCGAGATTCTAGAGATTTTCCAGGAGGTGTGTGGTAGAAGCTAGCCGTGCGGCTCACACCTCATACGGGTGCAAAACCCCAATTTGGGACTAGCTCATCAAGCAAGAACCCACATGGCACACCCAACCTCATATACGCCATAACGCTTGCAGCGTCGCTTAACTTGCTTCCGATCCTGCCTCAAATTCCCACCCGGTTTTAACTTTTTTGTTTCCGGGCTGTAGACTAGAAATGAAAGCTGCTTGCCAATATCTCTGTGGATGGCAAGAATTCGCGCCTCCAAAATCTCATATTGAACACAACCCTTGCGGCAAAACCTGCGTTTTTGGTACAAATCTTTCAACAAGCGCTGGCGTTTGGAGATTCGTAATAGAGGAATGCTGTTCATTGTAGAATAAATAATAATAAAAAAAAAAGTGATAATGAAAAGAGAGAAACTAGCTAGTGTCCATCTTATTCTCTTGTTCATCAGCTTCAACTTCCATCTCCATTTCCTCATCTTCCTCATTTGTGGACCGAGGAAGCTGCACGATTTCTTGTTTGTACTTGTGAATAGTCTGCATAAGCTCATCAAACTTCAAACGCCTATCAACCCAGCATTGTTGCAAGTGCGCTTTTTGCTGTTTCAAATCTTCAATCTCCTGTCTAGTCTGTTCAATCTCAACCTGGTCCTCATTGCGGGTGGATGATAACTGCGCTACAATCGCCCTGTTTCCGTCGATTTTAACCTTTTTGGCCTTGCTCATGTCGTCAATTAGCTGATTGTACTGCTGGCGCTGCGATTTCAACTCTTTGGCTTCCTGCCATTGGTTTTTCAGTTCGACGGTTTGGTCAACGAGGTTGGCGATTTCTTGCTTATTCTGCTCGCATTCGTCGTCGTAATGCTGCTTTTCCTTAAGGTTCATGTTGATTTGGAGCTGGAGCTTGGTGAGTAGCGCACGGTAATTGCCAATCTCGGTTAGCAGCTGCTCTTTCGAAATTTGCGACGAGCCGTCGCATATACTCTGAGCTAGTTTGAGGAGCCGTTTGTAGACAACTTCGCTAGTCTGCACTCGGTCTTTTACAATTTCCGTTTCGGACATTTTTTTGTGTATGTGTGAGGATTTTAAAAAAAAAAATTCTAATCTTCCCAACCGGTCACAAACCACACAAAATACGATGGACTTTACGTGTGCAGTTCGGTATGCAGCGACAGGCCAGCTAAGCCAGCTGGCGAGAATAGCCAAAAACGACATAGACTATTTTGTAAGCGACCCGACAAGCGACCACAGCGCATTGACCATCCTGCTGGTCTTTTGCCCAGAAAGCGTGCGGGATGACGTGAATCTTGTGTACGCATTATGGAACAAGTCATCATCAACTGAGCTAGAAAAATTCATTGACAGCAACGAGCCCGAAGACGAGCAGCTGATCCTCCAACTCGACCAAAAAGAAGGGGTTCTAAAAGAATACATTAAGAATAAACGTGTCGAGCTGCAGTGGAAAGAAACGAGTAGTCTGGGCGACTGGATCAAGATTCGAATGCGACAAGTGGACAAGTGCATGGCCGTTGTCAACTCTGACCTGGTGAATCGCCCAGGCGTGCCCGAGTCTGCGCTGCGGTGGTATAAAGGACTAGCTCAAGTGGTTGACAACTATCGCAAGCTTTACGGATCACGGGCAATAACCATTGAGCTTTTTGAGGCAAGCACGGTATTTGAAAACGTACAAATGCTGCTAGAACACGCGGTTGGGCATAATCATGTTCAAGAAAATGATTTGGACATGCTGGTGATGCCTTACATTTCGTACATGAACGACTGGAAGGGGATGATTCAATGGGTTAGCGCGCATGCTAACCATTTGCATCTACTAGCCGGGCCTGTAGCAAAAGTCCCCGAACTTCAACAAGCCGTGGTAAGTGCTTGTTACACATCAAACATAAAAGACTTGGACTTGGTCAAACATATCGGCAATGAATTGCAACCCTCCTCATTGGACAAGGTGGCTGCAGTCACCGACGAGTCTATCCTAACCTCATTTGAGTCGGTAATGGCCAGCGACCTATCAAGCGACAAGGCCACGTTCAAGAAACTAGTAAACGCGGCTCTGACTATATCGGCGCGTGTACCATCATTTACGCTTCAACAAGCTGTCAAGGCGGCATTTTTTTACAGCGCCTCGGATCAACTAACCTTGCTAACCCAATATGTTCAAACGCATGGCCCGAACCAGCAACCATGGCAGCAACTATACCAGCACGTTATGTTACTAGTAAAAGAAGGCAACATGTTTAGTAAGCTGGATAATGACACTATCGACAAGTTGTTCATCACCAGCGCGTTGAAGACTGCTAGTTTTGACTTTATCCGGGCTAATTTCCAGTCGTCCTTGCCTACCTCGTTGATTGTTGATGCGTTTGACAACTTTTACGACTCGGCAACGAATGGGAACAAGACTCGAGGGCATATGAAACAAGCAGCTCAGTGTTTGGAGTTTCTGAACATTCAAGATTCACAAACAATCCAACGCCGGTCGTTACTCGATGCGACACATGAGCTTGCATTGTTTTCGTTAACGTTAACTCCTGGGGTGCCGCTGCGCCCACAAGACCTTAAACAGCATCGATACGACCCCCTGCATATCATCCACCGGGTTCTCGAGCTGAATCCCAAGGCATATCTACAAACCACGTTACTAACCTCAATCGCGCAAAACCTGATTACTGGGCTGGGTGCAAACACTGAGCAGTACTCGCCGCCTGATACGGTGGAGATTAAGGTACGTGCAATGTGTGTGGATTCGGCATTGGTGGTGTCTGATTTCAACACTGCGTATAGTTATTGTGTGCCAATGCTGAGCACATTGGCTAATTCGAATGTGGCATGGACGGCGTGTTTTCAAGTGGGCAAGTACATGTCTCCGGAATGGGCTAATAGTGACGCGCCGCCACACGCGGTGCTAGAAAAACAGAGCGAGCTGTTGTCATGTACTCTAAAGATTTGCCCTAGAGAGTGCATTGCACAGGTGCTGAACGCATGGCAGCGGTGTAATGATACAAGTTCTAGAATTGACATGGGTGAGCAACGCATTGATAGTAAATCACCGTCACCGGGGGTGGGTGAAAGTGGAGGAGGAAGTGGTGGTGAGGCCGAGACTCCTGCGCAGCGCAAACGGGACCAGGTTTCGAATTTGTTGGTATCTGGTCTCGGGTGGGCAATTGGTGCGAACCAGTAGTTGTAGCAATCCCCAACGCGTTTTTCTTTTTCTTTCCTTCATTCAGGGATCAAATAAATATTAATTTTCAAGCGCCACATATATACGTTGTTTTACTTGAAAAACTTTAGCAGACTCTGGTCTGAAGAATCTGCCATTTTAGAGCCATTGTGGCTGCTACTACTCTTGCGCTTCTTGCGCACATGCCGAACCGCTTCCTCATCATCATCCTCCTCATCCTCATCATCCTCTACAAACTGTTTGACCGATTTCAGGTTTTCATAAAATTCAATCACTTTATCATGGACCAGGACCTTCTCAGCAGTGAACCCCAGCACTTGTAACCCTTCCAACGATGTTGCCCGGCTCAACGCCACATACGACTGGCCAGTTTCAAACGCCCGTGTTAGATCCACTTTAACATAAGGTAGTGTCTGACCTTGAGCTTTGTGGATTGACAAGGCCCAGGCAAGAATAAGCGGTACCTGAATACGCTTGGCAAGTGTCTTCCCCTCGGCATCTTCAATTGTCCATTGTTCAGGCTGGGCTAGCTGGATTCGGAAAGTGCCATCGGGCATTGCGAATCTTACTAGCGGGTATAAATCGCCATCATTCTGCGCATTGTTGGCCAGTTTTTCTAGCGTGGCGTGTTTGCGCCGCAGAGCCGCGCTCATCTTTTCCAGCTTGTTGCCAAATATTGATGTATGTTCATCTAGCCTTTCCTGGACACTCTCATTGACTCGTTGATTAAACTTTTCAACCACTTTTGTTAGTTTTGACAGTTTTAGATTCGATAGCATTTGGCAGTTCATCATGGTAAAAGAGCTTTCACTCATAAACCCCACAACAGTCCCCACCGTTCCGTTGACGAGCGTCTCGTCTATATTCTTAATCATCATCACTTGTGCGCCCAGTTTCACAGTTAATTGCGGAACGCACATTAGGTTATCAAAGTTGCAATACTTGCCAAACTTTTCATCTCGCCAGTCGACGCATTTATACGTGTATGGTTCGGTGGGAAGCTGGTTTAACCGGTATGCATTGGATCGGTCAACGTCAAACTTTCGCGGGAACAGCTCGGTGGCAGACATTCCCTCGGCTGGCTCTACATCAGATGTTTGGTTCTTTAGAATCTCTTCTGTTTCTGGTGTAACAATTCCCTGCCGTAGCTCGTTTAGCATCGAGCTAAATACATTGCTCTTTTGTCGAAACACTTTACGTAGCTCGACAGTTGTGGGGATGACATCCTCCCAGGTATCAGCTTCAAACACAAACCGCGCAACTGCGTCCTTCTTATCCTTTTCCGGGACCGGTGGCAGTTGGTAGAAATCGCCAGTGACTACTAGCTGGATCCCACCAAACGGTTTGCTATTCTTGCGGATTGTTTTGGCAATGTGGTTGAGCTTGTCGAATAGTACACCATCAACCATCGACACTTCATCCAACACTAGCACTTTAACAGTCTGCCATCGTCTCTTACTTGTGTAGCTTTTTCGAATCTTCTTCACAAGGGCATCGGCTGTATCCTTTCCCAGACCGATTCCAGCAAAACTATGCAGCGTGACACCACCAATATGGCAAGCGGCTAGCCCAGTTGACGCGCAGACCGCTACCCGAGTCAATTTCCGCCCGGTATTGGCGGCGTCAGTGATTGCTGGTCGTCTATTCTCGTGTTTTAGTCGCAGTTCCGCAATAATGTGTTTTAATAGCACCGATTTACCAGTACCTGCCGCACCAGTAAAAAACACACTCTTGTTCTCATTGACTACCATTCTAGCAACCCGCTTTTGTTCGTCTGATAACGAAATATCAAGCTCATTTTTGGGTGTGTCATGATGCTCCTTTCCCGGAAACGGTTCGCCCAGGTCGTTAGAAATGCCTAGTTGGAATTCCGCCATATCATCGACAATCTCTTGTGGCGCTTTAGTTTTCCGTTCTCGTTTAGGCTTTGTCAACTCATCCAGCTCTTTTTCTTCATCTTCAATATCTAGCTGGACCTCCACCACCGGGGTTTCCCCAGCGTATATCCGCTCTCGGGCCAGTGCCGCAGCGACTCGACCGGTCGGTTCTGTATTCTCTTGCTCCTCATTAATCGTGCCAATTGGCTCGGAGCGTCGGATTTGTGGTGTGGGTGGCATGGCCATTTGTTGCGAAAACGTTTCTTTATTAGAGTCAATTTTGGTCGCTTTTTGCGGGCTGGTAGTGTTGCTACAATCATGTAATGGCATTCGTATAGGCGAGCTGCCAATCTCGTTCAACGCTCGTCTTCGTTCCAGCTCGTTAAACGCCTGGTCCAGGTCGATATCGTCTTCCATATCACTACTACTCAAACATTCATCCTGCCTGGGGATCAAATCAGGAGACGAGCTTATCGGATCAAAGTCTTCTGGTTTGAACAACAGCCCGTTTGATGTCTGCAACGCCCCGTCTGTACGTTGTGTCAACCGCGTGGCCATTTTATTGATCCTGGATATTGAAAATAATTGACGCGTTACGTGAATTTTTGAATTGTACTTGTGTGTCGTTGGGAAGAATTAATTAAAAATTTTTTTTTTCTATATATTTATTTATTATAATAAAAAAAGATGGGATTTTGTTGGAAAAAACTGCCTATTAGCACCAAAGAGCTACATATCGATACTGTGCTGAGGTGCGGGCAATCGTTTAGATGGAAAAAGCATGATGACGGGGTATGGTCTATAGGCATGAAAGGGAGAATTATTCTGCTGCAACAAGACGCCTCGCATTTACATTACGCGTCGGTACCGGAAAAAGCTGACACAATCGACCTTCTTGAAGACTATTTCAACCTGGACGTGAAGTTGGAGAAACTTTACGACAAGTGGGCAGCTGGAGACTCAAAGTTTAACAAAAAGATTGAAGGTATCCGTATTCTACGCCAGGATCCGTGGGAAAACCTGGTTTCCTTCATTTGCAGCACGAATAATAACATCAAACGAATCACACAAATGGTCGATAAACTATGCATCAACTATGGAGATTATATCGGCAAGTACAGCGACACTGAGTACTACGAGTTTCCTACCCCGCAAAAACTCACTGCTACCGATATTACCCAAGATTTGCGCAAGTTTGGGTTTGGCTACCGTGCGCCGTATATTTACAAGACTGCAGTCATGGTGGCCGACTTGGACCAAGACTATTTATTCAATCTAAGGGACATGCCGTATGAAAGCTGCCGGGAAGCACTAACCAAGTTTATGGGCGTTGGCCCAAAAGTCGCCGATTGTGTATGTCTCATGAGCCTTGATAAGCACCAAGTGGTCCCAGTTGACACCCACGTGTGGCAGATTGCTCAACGAGACTACAAAGTTGCCAAAAACTACGCCAAATTGAACCCACAAGCGTACAAGCTAGTAGCAGACCACTTTGTCGAGATTTGGGGACCGTACGCTGGCTGGGCTCACTCTGTCATGTTTACGGCTGACCTGAACCTTTAGATTACATAAGCATAGAAAAGAAAGAAAGAAAACTCCCAACGATTAACAAAAAAAAAGAATTTTCTTCTTCTCTTTTTTCGTCATCACAACACAAACTGAATATAAAAAAAAAAAAAAATAATAAAAAAACAGGAAGCGCGCTAATATGGTATTCTTTCGTGATGAAAACGTTTTGGTGATTTCGCCAGGGAGCAGCACCACACTAGCCAATGCTGGGCTTGGAGAATCGTTGACCCCAGCCAGCATTGAAGTTCCGACGCGTGTATACAAGCATTCTACTAACGAGCGATATTTTTGCGGCAAGGGCGAGGATAAAGATGCAGTAGAGCCGATTCAAAATGGAAAGATTGTTGATTTGCCAGCATTTAATTATTTGCTGAAACTAATATACAGACACGCACAGAACCAAATGGGCACTAATGTTGCAATTGGCGTGCTTCTGCTCGGTTCGTCACAATGGAATCGATTACAAGTTGAAGAAATTACGCGTTATGCATTTGAAACGTTGAAAATTCCAGGGTTTACAATCCTGCCAAATGCACTGGCTGCTGCGTTTGCCCACAACATTCAAAACGCGTTGGTTATTGACGTTGGCAAGTACAAGACTGAAATCACTCCAATTAACGACTACGCGGTTCTGGAACATGCACAGCGGGTGGTGAAATGCGGCGGGAACACTATTAACGACAAGCTACAAGAGCTCCTACCTGACCTGACTGAAGACCAAATTGAAAAGCTAAAAAAGAGTGATATTTATGAAGTGTTGAATGAAAGCGACACTAAGAATTCGTGGTTTGCGTTAAACCAGCAACAACCACCCGAAAAGGAAGGAGAGGAAGAAGGTGTGGTGGATATCGCTGCCATTGTGAGCAGTGGACGAACTAGAGAGATTTTGGATGAACGAGAACGTGAACAAAAATCTGGCGAAAAGAAGAAGGACGAACCTAATATGGATAAAGAACTTAATACGTTTATCGACTCTACTGGCAAGACTATTGAAGTTGGCCAACAGCGTTTCCACGGCACTGAAGATGTGATTCAACAAATCGTGAAAGGATGCAGTGAAGCTGTTAAAAAGATTGACCAAATCAACAGACGGCAGGATTGTTGGGATAATGTTATTATTATTGGTCGAGGATCAAGTATCAAGGGGTTCAAAGAAGCAGTCTACGTTGCTCTTCAAGAACGGTTCGTGATTCTACGATCAACCACCTACTCTGAAGTCCCATCCACCTTCAACACTGGTCACAACACGCCAAATGGAGGCACGCCGTTCTACGGCCAAATGCCAAACCATAATCAAGGGCATGGGCAAGTGCCTACACAGATTCGAATGGCCAAGATGGCAGAATACTTTCCAGAGTGGAAAAACCACGGGTGGGAAGATGCCTCATTCTTGGGCGGCCAGATTGCCGCAAAGGCCATCTTTGGTGGTCAAGTAGATAATTCGTTTATCAGCAGGTCCGATTATAACCAAGTAGGTCCCGCTGCTATTTGGGATATTTAATATAATCTATTTTTTTTTATATTTTTTTTCAAGCTCTTTTTTTTTTTCTTCTCCCTCTCAAACGATGTTTAGACATGGTGTGAAGACGACTCTAGCGGTGCTGTCGTGGATTCCTGTAACAATCACAATCAACCAAACAGTAGGATACGTTACGTGGATCCAAGGAGGGTCGATGAAACCGGCATTGAACCCCGACGAGTCGTGTGGGTGGCGGGATCTAGTAGTCATGTCGAAATGGCAGATTCACGACCGGAAATCACTAAGCATTGGAGATGTAGTCATGCTGAGATCGCCGCAAGATCCAAACAAGGTTCTGATTAAGCGGATTCTGGGCATGCAAGACGACGTGGTGATACCTCGCCCGCAAGACGAGTACCCAAAAGACCGAGTCACGATCCCGCCAAATCATCTCTGGGTTGAAGGAGATAATGCAGCACATTCAATCGACAGCAACACATTCGGACCGGTACCAATAGGTCTTGTCGTTGGCAAAGCAACTGCCATTGCATTTCCACCAAGCCGATGGACTGGACAAATTGGCGGGTCATATCGCGAGGCTCGGTTATTACAACAACAACAACAAGAACAATGATTTCTCATCTTTCCTTTCTTCTTTTTATATGTACAAAAAATGGGAGCTATTAAATCTATGGGATCAGCGTGGATAGAACTTGCAGTTCAGCCTCTTCTGGAACTGGTTCACGGCTGCTTCTCAGGTCCTGGATGCTCTTGACTGCTTCGATAACTCCTTCTGGAGAATGCTCGGTACTAAACAAAATGTATGCTTCGTTAACATCACGGATAGAATCTAGCTCACCGCCGAATCGTTGCAGTTTTAAGTTACCCACCACTTTCATTCCTTTTAGAGCTTGTTCGGTAGGCTGTACGCCTTGCAGCAAAGGCCGTAGTCCATATAATGCATACTGGAACCGCTCCAATTGACCCTCCATTTCGGCGTCTCTGCCAGCATCAGCTTCTAGATATCGTTCTTCAAACTCCTTGACTAGCTCTGGCTGTTGCGTCTGGAAGGTCTCGATGGCGTTCATCCAGCTATGGTTTCGTTCAGAGAGTACGTGTCGGATTCTCCACATGGTATTGCCAATCTCCAACGACAGATCCTTGAATCTATCCTGTTGAATGTTTTGACCCCACGTTTGATAAATCTGCGATTCTCGTAGCAGCTTGTTTCGCTCTTTTAAACACTTGTACCAGATTGTGTGTAGGTCGTCAAACGATTTCTTTCGTAGTTCTTGGACTGACCAAGCTCGTCCGGTATTATCGAGATCACCAAATGGTCGCACGTACTCCTTTCGGTGAAAAAACTGCCACAATGGGTGGTCCTCCGGTACTTTCAAGTTTTTATGACTTGGTAGAACTGGCTGGCGAAGTTTTGGATGCTTGAAATTCCGCACCATTGAGGCGCTCGACGTGCTAAACCGACGCATATTTTTTTTCAGTAAAAAAAGTGTCGTTGAAAATCTGGCGTTGGGAAAAATTTTTTGGGGAATTTTTGGTGAGGAATATAAAAAAGCCGCGGGCGGGTTTTTAAAAAAGTCCCAACGACACCACAAAGCAATACTATTTTTTTTTTTTTTTTTTTCCTTCCCACTTTTTACACAACACACAATAAAACAATGCCATCAAACGAATCGGGAGAGCCATTGGATTTGGTTCGGTACTCGCTTGACGAACGAGTCTACGTTAAACTTAGAGGTGGCCGAGAGCTACGCGGAAAATTACATGCATACGACTCTCATTGTAACATGGTGATGGGCGATGTTGAAGAAACTGTACACATTATTGAAGGCGACGAAGAGCCAAAGACGATCAAGAAACGAAGCGAAATGTTATTTGTACGAGGTGATAGCGTCATCCTTATCTCTCCACCGACCCGAGACTCTAATGCATAATTTATTCCATCTTTTTTTTTTTTTTTTTCTTTCTTTTTTGTCAATACTAAATCGAGTTACGTCTAGAGACTGGACGCCATACGGCGGTTTTATTGGTCCCTGCACCAGGAATCCTTGGCAATTTATCATCCAGCTTGAGCTTTTCAATAAATTGTCGTCCATATGCCGTACCAACTTGATAAATCTCGTCAAATTTACCAAAATCCAGCGTTGCGTAGTTGTCAATTGGTGGCCGTAGATAAAACACGCCTGGGCTGTTCTTTGCCTTCTCCAAAGCCCCAACTGATGAAACGTAGGCCAATCTCTGCTGAATTTCAGCCAAATTTGGCACGTTTGGGTGTTTGGAGAAGAAATTCCATCGATTGAACATGACCCATAACCCGCTTAATGAATCGCCGTACGTCATTGGCGTGGTATCATCTATGCTACCAACATCAACAGCAAAAATAACCTTGGCGCCGAGTGAACGCATCTCACCAACCGGCAAATTGTCAACATAGCCGCCGTCAAGAAGCATTGAACCATTATCGGTTAATGGCGGTAATAACCCGGCCAGAGACATTGAGGCTCGAATATAACGCCACGAATACCCACTATTATGGATTTCCATTCGAGAATGCGTAATGTTGGTGGTGTTGGCATAATACTTGATCCAGAAATCTTCGATCCGCGAATCGCCAAAAGTCTTCCAAATACCGCGGTTGAATTCGTGGCCAGTGGTGTATGAAGTGGCTGGGTAAGTCAAATCAAACGCCATGCGCCACAATGAAGCAACTCGGCTAGCAAACTTTTTGGCACGCCCATATATCGGAACCAGGTCGTATTCTTTAGCGTACAAACCACCCACAAATGAGCCAATCGACGTGCCACCAATGAAATCGATAGGAATCCCATTCTCCTCTAGCGCGCGGATAATGCCAATGTGTGAGATGCCACGAGCGCCGCCGCCACCGAGCACCAGCCCGACTGCTTGCCCAGATAAGATCCGAGCGAGGCGGTTAAAGTCATTCTTGTGAATATAATTTGATGCATAGATTGGCGTGCGGCGCGACTTGTACTTGATCATGAGCTCAGATTGCAGCGTTTGCACTTTATTCCGCAGCTTCTCCAACTTGCCGCTAAAGTTTATTGGATTTGGTGTGGATGGGGAGTCGACTTGGAGTTGTACATGGTGGTGTGAATGGACCCAGATTCGGTTCTTCAACCATGTAGCAGTGCTACCGGGCACGACATAGCGATCTGGATGAAGCAAGATCAACTCGGTTCGAGCAGTCGTCTTCATCTTTACCAACAGCTGTTCATACTCACCAACATCTGGCTGCGACAAGGAATCGGCAATGAGTAGAATACAATCGGCTTGTGAAATGCAAGTCTGAGTCCACAGCGCATTCACATTTGTATCAGCCACATATAAAACAGTCTGGTGCCGTTCTTCCAAATCGGCTAGATACCCGCTTAGTTTCAATCGGCCCATCTTGTTGAATGCGTTGCGGCCCAAATAGCTTAACACAGACGCGTTGTTGAGCATGACCGCGGACTGGCCGTTATCCAGATAGCCATTTAACAGCTTTTTGGCAAAATCTACTGCTGGTAAGCCATACGTGACTGGTACAACCGCCACAGTCTTGAATTTGGACCGCGATACATCAACCTGATCGTCATCCATCCGCCGTCGGACTCGAGAGGCAACCAAACGCGAGATTTCAAACGTGATTGCCGGGTGCTGCAGTGCCAAACTCTCAAACAAAGACCGCGGGAACTTGGCTAGCTCAGAGTCTCGGATAGCATGTAAAGTGTATGGTCGCTCAGACACAGTAAGCACTTCTAGTTCGCCAATCGACTCGCCTTGACCATATTCGCCGGTTATATCAGTCTTGCCATCGGCGGATTCTTCCACACTTCGCAGCCGACCATTAAGAACGATATAAATCGAATCGGCTTCATCGCCCTTGTTGAATAATACCTGCCCAGCTTGAACTTGAACCCATTCCAATGCAAAATCAAGGTTCAAAATCAGTCTACTCAAAACACTAGTCAATGTCTTGGCCAGGTTTAGGTACACCATTGGGTACCGATCAGCAATATTTTCCAAAGCAGTGCGAGGAAAAAACCCTAGATAGACGTCCGTCTTTGCTCGGATATCAGCAAACGATCGATAGCCTAGAATCGTCCCAATGTACCCACCAAGCCCTCCAGGCTTGACAGTATACAGCTCGCTGTAGTTTCCAGACCTATTAGTATACCCAATCTCTAGAATCCCATCAACAACATAGTACAATCCATCACTCCGTTCGTTCTGTTTTGAAATCACGGCGCCCTTTTTATAACTTACAATTTGGATCGCCTCGGCAGCTTCGCGTTGCGCATTTTCATACCGTGGTACGGAAGATGACGCGGCAGAAGCAGTGTCATCTTCGGTATCGTCCAAATCCAAATGACCCAAGTTGTTTAGCAAGTACCCAAACGAGCTCTTTCTTGCACGAGTCTGGTTTTTGAAACTGTCCGACGCGGCACCGGTGCCGAATAGCGGCGACCCATCAGCAGACTGTGATACTGATTGTGCACGGGTCTGGGCTTGCATCAACGCGCCATCCAGACCCAAAAACTTGAAAATACATTCGGCCAATGCCGTCTTTAGCGCATTGTCTTCAGTCTCGTCTTCGCCGGTAAACTCGTTGGGCGCGTTGTACGGCGGTGGTGAGTTTGGCCCCATGTCTCGGCGCGATAATGGCACGTTGGACAACAAATCTCCGGGATGGGACGCGTCAGGTAATAATACTACTTGCCGGGAAGTAGCTCGTGGCAACAGCACCGGCTTTTTCTTCTTTCGGTTGTTGAGATTCAACATAACTTTTTCGTCGTCGGCCTGTGCGGCTGCTGCGGCTGCCGCTGCTTCCTTCAACCGCCGCACAATACCATTATGCAGGTAACTTGGCAGTTCGTACTTGGCCTTCATATTTAATGCAATTTCTGGCTGGAACATTTCTGGTGTCAGCCCCAAATAGTAATGCCCAGTTTGGAAAGTCACTCGTTGGCAGCGGGTCAGGATTACTTGTACAATATGGGAAGTAGCCTTTGGGAACTTGCGTGTCAAATTTCGAAATGCAGATTCTGGAATCACTGCCACTGTGGAATGGACACTAGCTCGGGCAATAATCTCTTCACTTAGTTTTTCTGCGTCGGTTTGTGTGTCTTCTTGTCTACCAAATGGGGTGTGACCATTGTCATCATCTAGTGACATTTCCGGGATTTCTTCTGAAGTCGGGCTACGCAGGTTCTCATTCAGCTGCACATCCTCAGTGAATAACGACAGAATTGTAAATAAAGAAGACATTGGCGCCCCGCGGTTCACCTCGTTGAGTAGCTGGTATCGCTGGCCGTTGATAGTATAGTTGTCATATGCAGAGTTCTTTTCCGTGTTATTTCCCTTGGCAAAGATTTGGATAGACCCGTCAACTACAATCGCAAACCCCTTCTCGTCCTTCATTTTCATAATCTCACCGGCTTCGAGCTTGTACGTCTTCATTTGTTTGGTCAGTTCGTGAAACACCTGTCTATCCAGGTACCCAAACACTTTGATCGCGCTCAGAAAATCGTCCAAGTAGCTGCTGATCCCGGACTTGTTTTCATTGCTGATTTGTGCGTCCAAGTAAATGTCCATCTTTGGTTCTTGACGAGGCGGCTCTGGCGGCAACCTAGAATACTTCGTCAAGTACCGGTATCGAATCAACCCCCAGATGATAGCAACTAAACATCCTAATAGCAATAGGCTTTTTTTTTTGGACAGTTAGATCTTTCTTTCTTTTTTTTTTTTTTTTTCTTCTCAAAATGTACGTACATTGACGAAAATGTCATGGTGAAACTAAACTGCCGTCCCAAAAGGGCAATGAAATACGACACAAAGGTGGACGGGATCCAATACAAAACAACTCTCAAAAGCTGGAAAAACAGTCTTGGGAAGAACCACACCAGGCTCGACACCATCGGGTAGTCTTGAGCTTCTACCGCTGTTGTATTGTTCATTCGTTTGTTGCCGGTGGTGTGTATTGGCGGTGGAGGGAGAGAGGCGAGGTGGTGGTGGTGGGTTGGGAGAGCGCCGTGGTTTATATAAGCACCGCAATAAATAAAAAATAAAAAGCTGAACGTGAACGTTGCCCTCCCCGGTAGCTGCCGAGAATTATTAAGCATCATATATGCCATTCTCGTTATAAGTCTAATGGCGGGGACGCGCTTCTGCCTGGTTCATACATCTCATCGTAAGCCGTCAAGGTAGCAAATTCTACTTTAATTGAATTGCCGTCGATTGACCCGCCATCCATCCTAATGACAGCGTCATGCGCTTCTTCCCGGTTGGCATATCTCACATAAAAATCTTGGGTAGTCTTCCAAATAGGCGCGTTGCTTTGCTTTCGGATGTATATTATATTACCAAACCTAGAAAATATCTCTCGAATATGCCGTTTTCCAGCTCGTTTGGTGACGTGCAATATTTTAATCTTTCGGCTGCTGTATTCAGGTTTTCTGGAAGACGGAGAGCGTGAACGAAACTGCGAATGTCGTCGCTGTATTTGGCTTTCCGATGAGCGTGAGCGTGAACGTGTTTTTGATTGTTGTGGTGAACGTCCCCGGTATGTCTTGTCCATATATGTGGTGGTTTTTTTTTTTTTGTTTGTTTTTTTTGGTCAATAAGTGTTGAAACGTCAAAATATGTAACAATTGTATATCGTGCTGGAAAAAATTGGCACCCGAGAATCGAAATGCCCCTCCATAAAAGAAACCACCAATTGGCCGCGGTCGAGATGGTATTAACTGATATTTTAATTGACAAGATCGCCCGTATCGGTGCATATCTAAATACTGAAGGCCCATCTTGGAGATCTGGTCGGTATCGGGTAAATAACAGGTATATAGGCATATAAGTTATAACATTTTTATGATCGATTGCTGATCTTTTAATCATTTGTATTAAAATATCGTTAGGAGGATAGCAATTTTACGGTCACGCGGGTGGATATATATCTCGGCCACCACAGGCGTCGATTGAGCGTTTCTCCATGATCAGATCTTATATATACTGATCTCTCGAGTATTTTATTAATTATTGTCGATATGGACTTTCATACGATTTGGAACCGATACGTATGACGAAAATGTGGATACTGGTAAAAAAAAGTAGGGTTTGGATAATTAAGTATACCTGCTTTTATCGGTTAATCTTGAAGGGTTTATCTAGAACCTTTCAAAAGTGCATTATGCTTCAACATTCATTATAATAAAGGGGAATGTCCAAAGTAGGTCACCGTGCTCTCTTATACATCCTATCTATGATCGGTGTATACGAAGCAAGCGTATCGTTAAAGGAACTCGCCGATCGTCTATGCCAGCTTATACGACGGATCATTATTATTGGTATTATTATTATTACTATATATAACCGATCTAAGATCCATATATAATGGGCATGTGGGCAAATAGGCACCATCGCCATATTCTAGTCTCGCTAGCGCGTCACTGGTCGTACCTCAAGTGCTGAAACACGTAATGCACGATGTTTGGGGTGATTTTGACAAAAGGGGGTAAGCTCGGGTGAGCTGATCATATGATGTGGTCGCAAATGTGTGTGACTTATTTCATCGCCGTTAATTGCAAAGCGGTGTACCTTGTCATCGCGGAGAGAGAAGCCGCGCGTTATCTTGCTGCACGACTGTGCGGCTCAAAAACAATATACTAACCCTTAAAACTTCGTCAGAAATATAACCAAACAAGAGCCGTCACTGAGCCGCTTTTGACTTGATTTGAAATTATTTTATTGTTAATGACATTTGTAAGTTACGAATGAATGAATGAAAAATTTATCAAGGCTACAAATGGCTCCCAACCTTTTTGTTTAGAGCACAGGCCTGGATTATATAATTCCAAAATATTTCCCAAAGTGCTCATACAGACATCCAGTATTGTCCAAAAATCTACCAGGGGAACGTCATTTTCGCAAATGTAAAAGACCTGAGTAGAGGTGGCTAGAGTTTTGAGTTTGTTTGTTCAGTAATGCTGGCCTTTGCTTCCTGCTCGGTATTGTTCTTCCCATTTCTTGTGTGACACTAACCTGAACGCTGTTAGGTCTTCTGGTCTCCAATAGTTTAGGCGTATCCAACCTGGTATCGTTTCAGGATTTGGTGGTTGCATCCATGTCTTGCATGTGCGTTCCAACCCACGAATTTTGCTGGTGATAGGTGATTTTTTGGCGCGTACCGTGAGGTGTGCGTCGGATAGGGTTGTTTATTGCCAACTTTCAGTATCACCTGGTCCTCTTTAAGTGGCATATTTGGTAGATGCACAGCTTTATGGGCAGGATCCCGGCCTCTAGCTCCATCGTTTCGATTGGTGTTGTTTTCACGGTCCGCAATATGCGGCGTAGTGCTGCCGATTGTACTTTGTTTGTTCGGCTCCATTGTTTTGCCGTGCCTTTCCTCGAGCGGTCAAAAGTGGATTGATCCCAGATTTGGTCCGAGATCGATTTCCTTGTAGTGTTGATTGGCCCATTCTACGCTGGTTCTGACCCACCTTTCTAGATTGGCTGCATTGTTCTTCAGCGCATTTTTCCCCCGTCCATGCGATTAGTGCGTGGGGCAGGTTCATGGTTTGTAGTGTTTTGATCAACGTGTCGTGGTGTACATTGTCAAATGCCTTTTTGATGTCAATCATCATCGCGCTTGTCTTCAGTAGCCGTTTATTATTCACCTGGTGCACGAGGTGGTTGACCGCGTCGCTTGCTGAGTATCCTTTTCCTTGCTCCGAATTGTGTTCTCGGCAGGATGTTTGTTGTCAGGGTCACTAGTCTATTGGAAATAATCTTTTCGGCGATCTTGCTGTGGCTACCTATTAGGGTGGTTGGTCGGTATGCCTTTGGGGTAACAATTGTGATAGTCTGGCTTGCCCGGTTTGATTTGTAAGTTATGGTAAGCTGCATAGTGAGTATCGATCCGAAGTGGTTACGTAATAGGTAAGACCTCTTTATAGCAGTGCTCGAGGCCCGGGGTTTTTTTGTGGTAGACCGGGTAATTGGCCTGGTCTGTTGTTTCCTGTGTGCTTTCGCACTGTTATCAGTCCTCCTAGTTAGCCCCGATTTCGGTTCAAGAGTGTCGAAACTCGCGCTTGCCACTCCCGTCTCTAGAGCTCGGTAAAGGGGTCATTGGCTTCGCTATTGGGCTATAGCACGATGAGCCGCGTACAGTGCGGCGGGGTATTTTTTTTTTTTTTTTTTCCTGAATCAATATATTAAAAAAGTGTTATACGAAAAAAAACAATATACTAATCCTTAAAATTCCGTCAGAATACTTTACCGATCAAGACCTAGGTCGTCACGGGTCAGTCAGGTGCACATGCAAGTCCAGCTTGTTTGCGTCTAAACACAAATGAGTAGACATTGTAGATGGATTTATTAA
>JAJLUJ010000162.1:9235-29575 GCA_030564235.1 Blastobotrys elegans
GCTAACAAATTGAAGGATTATTATGCATTGAGACCGGCGTCAAGGACACACGGCCAAAATAAACATGGTTCTCACTCTAGGGAACGTAGGCACATCTCTCATCAACTGGGATGGATTCTATGGCTCTTAAGAAGAGTCCAAAGAGAGACGTTCACTATAGAAATGATCCTGTATTGGGGTGTTAGTATTGTTCATTAGTGCCAAAAAGCTATTGGTCACATACCTATGAAGTAAAGTCACTTGAAGAACAAAAAAATGATGGGAAAATGGGCTCCTTTTATAGTTTTTGGGGGAGCCCACCCGGCGTGCGCGCGCGTTGGCCCGCCGCCCGGGCCTGCCCGTTTCGTACTGAAATTTTTTTCTATTAGGGTACGCGCCGCACACCACACATACAAAACACGGGCAAAATTTTTTTTTTCTTCCTTTCATGTTTTTAGGGCTACACGGCTGTACACGTTACTGGTCGACACACACGCAACCTTTTGGCAACCGTTTCAAAAGAGAAGCTTAAGCTTATAGAGGTGATTAAAGGCAGCCCTGGTCCAAAATCCTTGCTGTTAACTTGGATGGAATAAAATGCGCCACAGGCCACATTAGGAAGGTGGAAATATTCTAGAATGTTAAATGTTTTTCATAGTTTGTGTATACTTCTCGATAAAACATACCGCTACGGTCGGCCGGCGTATACAGACCACAAACCCCGACGTACGCTGCATTTGGACTAGCTACATTGATGCGCACACCGGCTGTGTTTAGACTTTCACACGTTACTGATATTGTCCCGCAGTTCTATTAACGTGTCTACGAGGTACCAAAGGTTAACATGTGCACGTATTAGATGATCACATTTTAAAACAAGCTCTTTTTGATACGCTTGTAGTCGGGTGTCCTGACAATCATTGAATAAGTATACGAGGGTTTCAAATACATTCGTGTAAGGCTAGTCTCACTGTAGCCATCTTCACCGCTGTTTTACGAATGGCCAGTACGGCACACTCACGTTAATTGCCGGCTTTTAAATTCATTGCTGTGAAGAACGCTTTGCCTACTAAGCCGCACAAGCACATACCAATACACGTGACTTGACCTATAGGGGAGCTCGCGATACATGTATACCACTTCTAGCTCCTCATTAAATGTACCGACAACCTACATGAATGAAATGGCAGCAATGTCAGGCTACGAAAATAACCAAGCACAACCATGTGGTACCCCGTACGAAAATAGTGCAATGCGTACGGGTTAACAGATTGCACACATATATTAACGAAACGCTATAGTATATACAGTCAAATCCTTGTGTCAGTAATTTTTTCTTCTTTTCTTTTCTTTTTTTTCCTTCTTCTTTCGTCATGCATGACTGTGTTGTTAATCGAGAGTTTTGTGTGTCTCAAGCGTACGCACGCCGTAAGTAGCACCGGGTGGCAATGAGGTGCGGCTGACTGATCCGAAACACCCGTCCCAATTGGGAACTTAACTTTATAAGCTCTGTTGTGAGCGAAAACCTTAATAAACATCAATTCGTGTACGTACTGCCTAATAATCATATGTCAACTTGTAACGCCATGCTTTTTTATTTATTTCTTTTATTAGCTTGAACATGGTACGTAGTACTAAAACTCGAATGGGGGGTGTTACAAATCACGTGCGCACTGATGGACCGGTCGATCCCGGATCTATATTTATCTATATAACCTTTCTGGGCCCACTACCCATGCGAGGTATATATATTATAAGGCTTACTCGTACTCTACCCGAAACAGTAGAAAAGCAAAAAAAAAAAAAAAAATAAAAAAAAATAAGCTAGTAACCCTATTTCCAAACTTACCAAATGTGCTTTCTGAAACGTACCGTTAAGGCGAAAATGTGATATGATAATCACATGCCGCATACCTACTATCGATAAGCATATCAAACTTATTTGACACATCATACCGTTTCCTATTATAAGCTATATTTTGCACTGGATGTAAAGCCTCGAGGTTCTGAGTGACAATGTGGTAAGTTTACTGGACACCGACTTCATAGTAACTAATTTGAGGCAGCCTCGCGCGGCTTTAAACACACCCATAGAGGGAGATCGCCCGCACTCCTGATTTCTATAATAACGAATTATGGACTGCATGCATTGCGACCAAATAAATAGTATACGGCCGGTATAACCTCTTTCTATATATATATAAATGCCGCTCAAGGACGCCGATATTTCTTTTCAGGAGGGGCTCATCCGGACCAGCTCAACATTGTGAGACACTGATGAAAATGATTCATTTCAGTAGCCTAGGACCTACATGAGTGAGGTCAAGCTAAGCTTGCCGGCCCGCACCGAACCTTTTTTTTCTTTCTTTCTTTCTTTGAGCTCGCTTTCTTTCTCTCCCCCTTTTCATGCAATACCGTTATACAATTTAAAACGTTCAAAATCCCACCCCCGGCCGAATTCGCAACAAAATATATCGGTATAAATATAGCCGGTAATAGGAAGAGTGGGAAAAAAAAAAAAAAATCAGGCTCGAATCCGGTCGACTGGTAGCCTGGCATCAAAACGTAGCAGCTAAAGTAAACACAAGAGGACAAGAAAACTTTAATAAGCTCGAGTATGAGCTAAACACGGAGGAATCTATATATACATATATACATTAGTTTAGTTATGGATATATCGTCATGCAGATTTTTTTTTTCTTAAACTCGAGCGAAAAAGCAAGTTTCCCGATTGTGGTTTCTTCTTAATTCCATCGCTGGGCAGGGCTTTTGAGCTTTTAGGCTTATATAGCAGACGAAGAAACATGTGGCCCATGATGCACTGCTTTTGAACCGTTATTAATTTTCTTTTGAATTGGATTGGATTGGATTGGATTGGATTCCCCCCAAAAATAAATTCTTATTCCTCCCTCCCTCTCTCTCTCTCTTTCTCTTTATTTTATTTTTTTTCATCTCTCGCGGCTCTCTTTCTTTTCTCTCTCTTTTCTTTCTTTCTTCATTACAACTTTGAAAATTGTACTATGAAGCCAGCCAACAATGTCCAAGGCCAACCAGAGACCGTGACGGCAACCAGTCTGAATGAGTGAACCGGGTAACTACACTTAACAAACTGAGCGCGCCGCGGGGGGAGAAAAATGGGGTGTTTCCTCCCAACGATTTTTGATTTGATGGGACTTTTTTTTTTTTTTTTGCCACTGGCGATATTCACAAACCATTCATACTTTTTTCCCACCCATCTTTTTGTTCGCTTTTTTGTCAGCGGGCACCCTTTCTCTCTCTCTCTCTCTCTTTTGCTCTCTTTCTTGCCGCCGCCGCTCCCGAAAAAACACGTCTTGCGGCTGATTGATTTTTTATTACACATTGGCCAGAGTATTATTTTCGGTTGGCATTTTCCATTTGTACTGTGTTTTTGTACTTTTTTGACCCGGACGACAGCGCTTACTCGGAAATTTTTTAATTTTTTTTTTTTTATTTTGGCTTAGACGCGTCGGTATTGACACATTTTAACCACCACCCGACCCCCCAAAAAAACGCGTAAATGTATGGCTACCAAGCCAATGCTGGCCCACCGCCGCCCGTGCAGACGCCAGTCAAATTTCCTCAGACGAAAGAAGAGTTTCAGCAGTTTATTGCGGTATGAGACAACAACAACGATATAACGTTTGCTAACATTTTATCATTTAGAGGTGGAACGCTCTAAGGCAGGAGCTGGGAGACGCAGCCCACCAGAACCAAGAGTATATCGAGCTGAGTAAAGTGATGCAGGAGTTTAAAAACCGCCGTGCTCAGGCTCAAGCTCAACAACAGCAACAGCAACAGGCGGCTCAAGCCCAGGCTCAAGCTCAAGCTCAACAACAACAAGCTCAGGTACAGGCTCAACAACAAGCTCAGGCACAAGCTCAACAACAAGCTCAGGCACAGGCTCAACAGCAGCAGCAACAACAAGCCACATCATCCACGCCTGTTCCAGACGGGTCAATGTCGCCAGCGCCTCAGCCAGGCCAGTCGCCAAGTACAATGTCACTCTCACCAGAACAAACCGTCACATTCAAGTGCCAAATGGCAGTATTTAAGGCTCTATCCACTGGCAGCCAGCCACCGCAACACGCGTTGGCCCAGCTCTACCCTGACCTCTACACTGCAGAGGAGCCGCCGCCGGTTCCGCCAGCTGCACAATCACAACAACAACACTCTCGGACGCCGTCAGTGCCTAGCCCTCACCAACCACCAGCTATCATTCCCGCCGAGCCCAAAACAAATGAACAGAGACTGGGAGTTTCCGAGTCGGTCAACCCGTGGGAGTATTTTGCCGACGCTGTGCCGTTTGAAAAGCTGGTGGCTCGGCAAACCCAGCTGTTTGTGCCGTCAATCATGCCGACCGGGCTCGATATTGCGGCAATGAAACAACAACGAGAACATACCATTTCAAACCGAATGGGCCAGCGTATCCACGAGCTTGACGCTGACGACGACGACGCTGACGATGATGAGAAACGTATCGAGCGGAAATCGTTGCAGCTTTCCAATTTCAACAAGGCGGTGAAGGGTGATTTGCTCACTCAGCTGTACTATTTCAACTCGGTTGGTGTGGATGACTTGATGCGGCTTCAGCAGTATATCCGGATGCGTCGGCCTGAAATGGCAGACGCTGTAATCACTGAACAGTTTGAAAACGACCAGCAACGCCAGCGCATGGCCAAGGAGAATCAGAAACGCACTGAACACTTGTCCAAGATTAAGAGCCACTGCGACCAGATCATTCTTGCTGGGAGACAGCGAGTGGCTCGTCATGGGCGGATGGGTAAAGCAGTTGCTGGGATCCACTCCTTTACTGAAAAGGAGGAGCAGAAACGAGTGGAACGGACGGCGAAACAACGTTTGCAAGCCTTGCGAGCTAACGATGAAGAGGCGTATATCAAACTTCTTGATCAGACTAAGGATACGCGTATCACACATTTGCTTAAACAAACAAACCAGTTTCTGGGCTCTCTTGCTGAGGCTGTAAAGTCTCAACAAGCCGACCATGGGCCTCCACCGTCAACAAGCGAGCCAGGTAACGAAGACGAGGAGGATGACGACGACGAGAAGATTGATTATTATAAAGTTGCTCATCGTTACCATGAAGAAGTCACTAAACAACCAGACATGCTTGTTGGGGGCACCTTGAAGGAGTACCAAGTCAAGGGTCTGCAGTGGATGGTGTCTCTTTACAATAACAATCTTAATGGTATCCTTGCTGACGAGATGGGTCTGGGTAAGACTATCCAGACCATCTCGCTCATCACGTACCTTATTGAAAAGAAGAACATTCCAGGCCCGTACCTGGTCATTGTTCCATTATCCACTCTAACGAATTGGACAATGGAGTTTGAAAAGTGGGCGCCGGGAGTGAAGAAGGTTGTGTATAAAGGTCCTCCAATGGCCCGGAAAGCTCAACAGCAGGCGATTCGGGAGGGGGATTTTCGGGTCCTTCTCACCACGTATGAGTACATTATCAAGGACAGACCTATTCTCAGCCGCATCAAGTGGGTTCACATGATTATCGATGAAGGCCATCGTATGAAGAATGTAAACTCCAAGCTGTCGTACACGCTAACCGCGTACTATTCGAGCAAGTTTCGGCTTATTCTGACTGGTACCCCGCTCCAAAACAACCTGCCTGAACTGTGGGCGCTGTTAAACTTTGCGCTGCCAAAAGTGTTCAACTCGGTCAAGTCGTTTGACGAGTGGTTCAACACGCCGTTTGCGAATACCGGGTCTGGCGACCGTATGGAGCTGTCTGAAGAAGAGACTCTATTGATTATTCGCCGTCTGCATAAAGTGCTGCGGCCCTTCCTGCTACGGCGGTTAAAGAAGGATGTGGAGAAGGACTTGCCAGATAAGGTTGAAAAGGTGATCAAGTGTAAAATGTCGGCCTTGCAATCAAAACTTTACCAACAGATGGTCAAGCACCGCATGTTATTCCTTGGTGAGGGTGTTAAAGGTGCAGCATCGGGTGTGAAGGGGTTGAACAATTCCATCATGCAGCTGCGAAAGATTTGCAACCACCCGTACGTGTTTGAAGAAGTGGAGAATCTTTGCAACCCAACCAAAATTAATAATGACGATTTGTGGCGAGCGGCCGGCAAGTTTGAGCTGTTGGACCGTATCCTACCAAAATTCAAGTCCACTGGTCACCGGGTGCTAATGTTTTTTCAAATGACCCAGATTATGGATATTATGGAGGATTATCTGCGGTTTAGAAACATGATGTACCTGCGGCTTGATGGTGGCACCAAGGCTGAGGACCGGTCCGAGCTTTTGAAGCTTTTCAACGCGCCAGACTCGCCATATTTTGCGTTTTTGCTGTCCACACGTGCTGGTGGGTTGGGGCTCAATTTACAATCTGCAGATACTGTCATTATTTATGATACGGATTGGAACCCGCATCAAGATTTGCAAGCTCAGGATCGTGCTCATCGAATTGGCCAGACCAAGGAGGTGCGAATCTTGCGGCTCATTACTGAAGATTCCGTTGAGGAGAATATCCTTGAACGTGCTCATGCCAAGCTCGAGATTGACGGTAAGGTTATTCAAGCCGGTAAATTTGACAACAAGTCTACAAATGAAGAACAAGAGGCGTTTTTGCGAAGCTTGCTTGAGGCTGAAGAGGCCAAGCGAGGCCAAACGGAAGAGAATGATGATGATTTGGACGATGAAGAATTGAATGAGATTTTGGCTCGGTCCGAAGAGGAACGTGAGCTCTTTCGTAAGGTTGATCAGGAACGGCTAGTCTCTGATCCACACAAGGGCAGGCGGCTCATGTTACTCGATGAGCTGCCGGCCGTGTACAGGAAGGAAGTCCACGAGGTGTTAAAGAAGGAGCCAGTTGGGGTATATGGCCGAGGTGCTCGGGAACGGAAAATCCAGCATTACGATGACGGGCTTACTGAAGAACAATGGCTGGATGCGGTCGATAACGACGAGGATTCGATTGAAGATGCCATTGCACGGAAACGAGCCCGTCAGACCAAGCGCAAGAAGGGTGGCGAGGGTGGCGACTCGCCAGTGCCAATTGTGGGTGATGATGAGTATGAAAACGCGTCATCGCCACCACCTCCTCCTCCATTGAAAAAGAAGCGAGGCCGGAAGCCAAAAGACCATTCAAATGACGACAGTCATGTTGCGCCGTCACAGTCACCAGCACAACCACAACAACCACCACCGCCGCCGCCTCCGTCTTCAGTATCTACAGCAGCAGCCCAGTACAACCCTGCGCTCGGCCCGCCGCGTAAGAAGGCAAAAGGCCGGCCACCAAAGATTAAGGAAACGTTGACACCAGATCAACGGCAAGATTTGATCCTCAAAATGCGGCAAGTGTTTGAACACATGATGGCTGTATACGACGATGAGTTGCAACGACCGCGAAACGAGCTGTTTTTGCAGCTGCCATCCAAAAAACTCTACCCAGACTATTACATGCTTATCAAACAACCAATTGCATGCGACTTGATTGAAAAGCGGATGGGCAACAACACTTACCAAATCATTGACACGTTTATCAATGATTTGTGTACAATGTTCAACAATGCCAGAACGTATAATGAAGAAGGATCGATTGTGTATGAAGATGCGAATGCGTTGGAACGAGCAATGAATGAAAAGCTGGGTGAGGTTGCTCCAGATAAGGTGCGTGTTGGCGGTGGCCAGCAGGAGCAACCACCACTACTGCAGCAGCAAGAACAGGTTGCTGCTGCTGCTGTTACGGCTCCGACGGCCCAGCCTGTGCCGATTGCTCCAACTCCAAGTCTGGCCACTAACAATATGGACTTGGGTGGTCTTGATACCGAAGCAGAGTTCAGACCGGATGAGAATGAGGACCTTATGAACGAGTTTTAGATAGAACAGGAAAAAGCGGCAAAAAAATAATTTTATTACGTACACGTGTTTCCAATCCCTGTGGTTCAAAGCCGCATTGTAGCTGTTTCTTTTGAGTAATTTAAAGGTCAGGTTTTCCAAGACCGGCCGACCGCCTTCCAAGACCGGCCGACCGGCTTGGCAAAAATAAAATCCCATATAAAAAGAGAGGCCCCTCGTTGCCTTTCGCACGGCTTCCCGTCAACCAACCTCTGAAATCAATATATATATATATATAAATTATGGGCAACAAACATTCAAAAGAGCTACCGGAGCGGACGTACGGTCCTAGGGACCCAGAAGTGTTGCGGCAGCAAGGTGATGGCGACGGCGCAGGGTTGGCTCGGCGTAGCAATAGTAAAAGCAGTCGGCAGACAAGCTCATCTCGCAACCACCAGGGTAGTAACGGGCATAGACATCAAAAGAGTGCTAGCTAGTAGAAGTAGTGATGAGCTAGACTAGACTAAGCTAGGATGAGAAGGGATGTGGAATATATGTATATTTATTAGTCTTGATTTCACGCACGTTCGTTCGATTTAGCAATTCACGTTACCCGAGACGGACCACAGCAAAAAAGAAAAAAATCTGGATTTCCCGGTCAGTCTGACCTTTTGTAATGGTTTTTTGGACAGTGTGAATGGATAAATTTGTCCTTTTGGGATCATTTTTAAGGGTAGTAGGAAAGTCTGAGCCGCACAAGGTTGAATAACGTAACCTCCATAGCCCTCCTGCCAGGCGACACTTTTTCAGATTCTTGCGTTTATTCGAACAATGCGGTACCAGGAGATGTATCTGGAGAAGGGTTGTAGCTTATTGACAGGAGGGCTCCCATGAACTAGTGCTAGCCCGCCGGGTGGTTGCTGGGATGTGAGGATTAGCTGATTCTATTGTAAACTTTGCTGAAAAAAAATCTGGTGTTTTTCAAGGCAATTACCAGTATTGAGGAACATGGTCAACATCACTCACGGACACAACGTAGATATACTGGTTCCAAGCTAAAAGGTCCACACTCGTGTTCTACGCCATACAGAGAGATCAACCAGCACACACACCCAACCACTAATTTCAATTGTGGTGGACAAAAAAAAAAAAAAGGATCGGCGCGGGGATCGGCTTTTCTTTTTAGCCACAAATCGGTATTATTGACGTAACACCCCACAATTTTCGTGCCGCTGGACGTACGTCCTGAGAAATATCGTCATCTTATAAATAGGGCATGCCACCCGCTTATCCTCACGTTTTTCGAACATAGACAATATGAGTCTAACATCTAGAATCAGATTTTCATTACGCGGGGGCGTGCGGCACAAACCCAGCTTCTCGCCTGAAGACCAGGAGTTTTACTACAACTACGACCAACCGAATAGGCGGTTTAACGACACGATAAAGCAGCAAAAACGGATAGAGCGGCAGAGGATACGTGCGTTCAAACGAATGAGTAGGAGGGAGTCCAAAGCTGGGCTGTTTGTACGGCGAATATAGTCATTTTTATTTTACTAGAAATACCACCAGTTGATTTTTTTTTTTAATTTTTTTTTTTACTATATACCAGCAGTTCATCTGGAAGGAGCTGCTGACATTAAATGTTTTTCCCCGAGAAGAATGAGCAAATCTTATCACCCTCGTTGGATAACATGGCCATTTAAATTTGTGTGATGCACTACTTGGGGCCAAAAATGGTGTATTCTTACGTATAGCGCTCACGTGCGCTCCACTAGCTTCGAACGTCGCAGTTTGATTGCTTCCGCGGCGGGTTTGCCGCTTTGAATATCCTCTGCGGCCAGAGCATCCGCCTTTGCCCGTGCTGGGATGTCGTCAGCAACTTGCTGTAATAGGTGAAACGGGATAACCGCCGCACCGTTCTCGTCAGCTACTACCCAATCACCAGGGTTGATTGTGACGCCAGATTCTAGCGTGATTCGCTCGTCGATTGCAATCACCTTACCCATAGCTGATGCTGCGCCAACTGCAACGCCAGACGAGAAAACTGGGTAGTTTAGTTTACGGTGTTCGGCAAGGTCTCGTACATTACCCAACACGACTGTCCCTTCACAACCGAGGTATGACGCACGAGTGCTCATGAGCCCACCGTATAGCGCGCATTGAGTGAGTGACCTTCCTTCAATGAGGATTATGGAACCTTGTGGTGCCCTGTCAATATAGTGAGATGGTACTGCTGGCGTCATGGCAAATGCTTCCTTGGAAACGTATTGGACGGTGTATACCGGGCCGGCAATTGAGCGAGTGGTGTCTCCGCTTCGTTGCGTTAGGTTGCTGATGGTAACATTTTGTTTGCAAAGCGCGAATACACTGTCTGCGACTTCGCATGACGAGTATTGTTGGAAGTGTACTGCTAGCGAGTCGGGATGTGGGTTAACCTCCGTCGTCATTATTTTTTTTGTTGTTGTAAAGAAAGAAAGAATAACGCAAACGGACGAACGGACTATTTTTTTGACATCAGTCTCATCTATAAGAATGTGGGTGATACAGGTTTCGAAGATCGCGGCGTTGGACAACCTTGTTGTAGCACTTTGAAGAGTGGTTTTAAGAAATACCAAGCTCAAAATGCGTCATATCTCAGCAACAAAAACAAAACATATACTAAGTGTATATAAGTATAAAGAGAATGCAAAAAAATATAATCGGCTAGATAGCGCGAGCTGGTTTCGATCCAGCGACTTTTGGGTTATGAGCCCAACACTCTACCCCTGAGCTATCGCGCTTTGATGAAATTTAAAATTCACATTGCTATTTAAGGGTTTGCTCAATTGAGCCGCAAATCATGCGGCTCAAATGTCTCAAATCAATTTATTACACCTTTTACTAATGTAATGAAATAATAAATAGGCGGGAACGTTTTAAAAGGTATAGTCCCATACTACTACGTATTTTAATATCCTACTCAAGGTTTTGGAAGTCGATAAAGTTGATGTTTAATAAAAATTAACATGCTGCAGAAATAACCCTGGCCATAAATTTATAGGACAGTTCTTTTTTTTTTAACATTCTTAAGGAAAACTGGTGCTGGTACTGGTCAAATGTGCCGAGAAATAATACAACAGAAGCTTGTATTCTTCCCTCCTCTTAATACTACAAAACCAAGCCAACGCTTAAAATATTACTGGTCCATGGCATCCACTCCTCTGTAAGAAGCAGGCAATGGGACCGAGGCTTAACCTGTACTTTGTCAGGGTAGCCCAGCTGCACAGAATGGCTCTCGTATTCCTCTACCTCCACCATTTCCCTACCCAAGTGGTTTACCATGAATCAACATACGCTTCACAATCTTAACAAATTCTAGCCGCACAGCTTTGTGTGGCACAAATCCAGATAAACGCTTCAGGGCTACTTGTACCTGCGTACACTTGCATCGTGTTTTTCATCACAAACAACGAACCCGGACGTGTACGTCTTTGGCCAGCGTTCGTGCGAAGTGACGGTAGACTCACTCCATTCCTTGCATCTTCCTTGCCTCCAAGGCTTGCAAGGTTATTTTTCAGTATATATATGAAGTGTAGAGACGGAGCTGGAACGCGCGTTTACTGCATATCAGTCTTTGCTTTGGAATTTACACAGTCTCTTAAAGTAAGGCTATTGAACGACACTTCCATTTCTTCGACGAACTCAACCACATAGTTTAACCAGATATCACGCGAAGAAGAGGGAAGGAACCCGTTCTTTCATCTTAAACGGCTTTATATAAATAAAATCTAGTCCCGCTCTCCATCCTCTACTCAATCTTTGAAAATGGACTGGGAGGGAATGTATAGCTAGCGGCCAATCGCCATTTAAAATTGGCGGCATTGAACCATCAACTGTGGCAGACGACATGACAATGTACATAAGCTCAACACCAACCACGATTTATTAAATTAATAAAATAAAAAAAAAAAATACGAGGGAAGGTATCAACGCGAAATCCACTAGTGCGCTTCGTACTATACAAAAGACGAGATTGACAGACTGGGAAAGTGAATCAAGGGATGTTTTGATTTCTGGAAATGAAATCAACATATACACTTATTCCATCAGACTCTGCAAATCCGTAAACCATTCCGTCGAAAACTGGTCGACAACCCCGCGCGAACTATCCTCATCCATTCCCCAAAACATGTCTACAAACTGGTTCGAGTTTTCAACCGTAGGAAAGATAATGTTATTCCACTCCTTGGTCAACTCCTGCTCGCCTCGTTTCTGCAACCCATCCCATCCATTCTCATCGGGTAGTATAACCGGCTGTTCCATTGGCGGAGGTGGAGGTGGCGGTGGCGGGGGAGGGGGAGGAGAAGGAGGCGTGGGCTCATTAGCCTGAGATTTCGTAGTATCACCAGGGTTATTCTCCATCAACTCTTCTGGTAAATACGGGTGAGGCGGCGAGCCCGGATCGTCACCATTGATTGAGGATGAGGACGAGGCCAACATGCGCATGCTTCGTTTCGCGTACCGATCTTTCAAGATATTGCACCACTGCCCGACCGCATACCACAGCTCTCGCAACTCCACCAACAGCTTGAGATTAGTCGCCAAGTGCGCTTTTGCTTGGTCAGCTACCGCCGCACTGGACGAGAATGAGTTGGTCACGTGCACGGCTGATATTGTAAACACGGCAAAGCCTACAAACGGAGCCACGGTGATGCGATCATCAGCATGTAGCATATCACTCACCATCACGCTCATGTTATTAGCTGCATCCACCGCTGTCTGAGATGCGGATTTTATAAACTGGAGGTGGTTGTGATTGCGGCATATTGATCGGTTTAAAACACATGTTGACAGGTGAACTGTAGAATGGAGATGGATAAACTGACCGGCTCGGTTCTTGGCATGTAACTCAGCAAGCCGTTTCTGCGAGTATTGGTATTTTGCAGGCAGGGTATTGACAAATTCGCGGATCCGCCTCCGCAATGCCATAAACTGGGAGTCAATCCGCCATGGCTCTTCAATATCTTTGCTCATTGCATACTTGTTTACATCGCACCAAAGCATCACCGAGCGGATATGGTACCCAAACAGCCCAATGTTCTCGCGGAGGTCCGACACATCCAGATCCATAAACTTTGGCGTCTGGGTGGGCTGGTTGTTAATAAACGCAATGTCCGAGCAAGGAAGAGGCAGCATTTCAAAATTGGCAACGTCAAACTGCACCGTCCAGTTTGGGCTTGAATGGGCCAGCCGGTCCATCACCATCAGCGACCAAAACGTGCGCCGTTGCGTCTCTTGGTCGACCCACGTCGAGCCTTGTGGGTAAACGTCGAGGTGGAGCGAGAGGTTGGCTGCTACCCGTGTCGCCACGCTTATAATAATCATCGTCTTGCCGCCTTGCGAACGGAAGAATTGGTTTTGTACCAGGCAGATCAGTGCCTGCACCGTCTCGATTGTTGGCTTGTTCTCAAACACCTCTTTCAAGATGACTTTCCGGGCCCGGAAGACAAACTCCTCGCCTGCTCGGAACGGCTCAGCAGAGTTTGAAACACTTGGGTGCTTGCTGTACCGCGCAGTCAGCCCGCATAATGCTAGGATCAATCCCGTTGGGACCTTGTTTTGACGGAGTCGTTCCATAAACGTTGGTTTGTGTAGAAATGCATAGGTTTGGCCGTGGACATGCTTGAAGTACAGCTCCGCCAAGTGCTCAATAACTTCCATTGGCGGGAGTGCATAGTCCTCAAGGTTGTCACCGGTTTCTGCTTTTGTTGTTGCTGTTTTTGGTGTTGGCAGTTGTTGGAGATGGTGCTGTGAGGCTATGCTTGACATGACGTTATCTATCGACTGGTCCTGTCCATGTGCCAGCTGCTGCTCTAATAGTGAGGTCGAGTCGGAGTAGTACCGTTTCAGGTTCTCTATCCGTTTCTGCATCATGTCTTTGTATTCGTACCTCGAGCCGCGATTCTTGACGAGTGGGTATTCGCACGGCACAGACAACCGTAAACAGTTTGTACAGGATGGTCGATTGCCGGAGCATCGGATCTTTTTCTTTCTGCACGTTACACAAGCCGATACTGGCTTCTTTTTCCCATCCTTGGTCACTTTCGAATCGTCCACTGGTTTCTTCGATACACCGTGGCCTGGCGGAGACTTGGGGCGATTAACTTGCGGTTTGTACATACTGGATGAAGAGTTGTAGTGAGTGATGGAAACTTGGTGATGAGGTTGGAATCTTTCGTCTTGCCTTACCAAAAACTGAAGGTGAAGAAAGTATGTGAGGAGAGTAGCAGCAGCAGCAGCAGCAGCACGCGTGGACTAAAAGTATTCGGGGGCGCGCGCGAATATTGCTGACGTACATGATCATCGAGCTCATTGGTTGGGAGTTTTTTTTTTTTTTCTTCTTTCTTTCTCCAAGCCGTTTCTCCGGTTCCTCCACACCAGAATAAAACTAGTTATCGTGAGAGAGAGAGTGAGTGAGTGAGCCTGAAAACGAGTTCGACAGTGAGGACTAAACTAAAGTTGGGAGGTTGATTGGGATCTGAGTTTGTACATCTACAGGTTCAAGGCGTAAACAAGCTATTAAAAAAAACCCGCTGCTCTTAAGCTTGATCATTGGTCCAATGGCGCTTGGCTCAAAAAGCCACCGCGTCTTATATCCAGATCCGAACTGAACGAAAGAGCTCGAGCACGCCAAATGCTCATCCAACCCACTACCATGTCTTGTAAATAGAGCATGTTTGATACCAAAGCGGCGGAAGAAAATATCCTATAAAACGTATACACAAATATGAATTAATGATAATAACCATAATCTATATTGAAAATTGACCCCCAGAGATGTTGTAATCTTGTTCATAAAAGTCATGCAAAATATCAGGCTTGAACGGCCACATTTCAAACGCGTACACTACGTGGTTAATCTGTTCGAGGGTCATATCACGTGGGGCGACTTCCCAAATATCCGTTAGTTTAGGCCCGAGGTCGTCGGATGCGCCATGCCCTAGTGTCGAGATTGCCTCTCTGAGTGGTTGGTTGCGTAGAATGAACAGCATTTTCGTCACGTACTCAAACGAGTTGATGTATTTGGGCATGTCCTGTTTGGGGTCGATTTGGATCAACCACGGCGGGTCGATCCGCTGCGGGAAAAAGTCCATCTTTGACAATGATTTCATCGCCCTCTCGTCCGGAGCGTCTACATCCGTCGTCACCAGCTTTATATCTGTCGTTGCTTCAGACTGGATAGTCACTCTTGACCGCGATTTGTGTCCCCGTTGATACAGTAGCTTGAGAGCGGTGCTGGGCCGCACCCACAGCAACAGCCTCACGCGGCCATATTGCTGCAACCACGACTTGTTCAATATGCAATTTAGGTATTGAGTGGCCAGTTGCTCGCCTTGTGGCTGGCTCAGATTGGCCGTGAAGAGGATATGCGGGTTGATCTCGTCTCGAGGGTGTGTAATTGGCTTGAACTCACCGGCATCGACCAGATCGGTGAACGCCTTCCACCGAAACGGGTCCTGGGGAATCACCTGTAGTTTATTCTCGGGAGATGGCAAAGTGGACAGAAATTTGTGACATTGCGGGTATGGCTCTAGTATGATATGGTTCTGCGGCTCGAGAGTGTTGTTTAGCGCCGAGCTCCACACGCCAGGCCCGGCATACGACTCTATAATGGTCGTGTTTTTGTATGTTTCTTTCAATCCCAGCCTTTCGATAATATCCACTGCAGTTTCGTAACCGACCAGCTGCTTTCTGGCGTAGTTGGACTTGACCGTATTGGCCCACTTGCTCACATCCATTCGCTTCATTATAAAATGTGCAGTAACTTGATCCAGAAAAAAAAAAAAAAAAAAAAAAAAAAAATTTGCGGCGGCGCTAATTGATCCCATTGATCCCAATTATATAAATTTTTCCCGCACCACCACAATATTCAAAAAAATAACAATGATCAAGCTAACACTTGGTAATAAGGATAAAAAGGAGAAGGAGAAGGAGGAGGAAAAGAAGCGTAAGCAGCCGCCCAAGCTGAATCTGAATATCAAGAGCAAGGTGCCCAAGATTCGGGTCCGCAGTGGGCGTACGCCAGGTGAAGGGTACGACTCAGAGGCGCCTGATCGCGAACCCGACCCCATGATTGAAGAGGCGGTGGTTCTGAGGATGGTGCCCGGCGAGCATTTGGACTATTTACGTGACGCATGCGATCAAGGTGATCTTAGCGGTGTTCAAATTTCGTTTAAAGATAACCGACGCGCTGTCGTGTCAATCCACGATCAGTTATTTGCCGCCAAGCTAGTCGACTTGCCGACCGTCACGGAGGTTCAGAAGTCGTTTGACAGGAAGAATATTTACAAAGCTGCTGATGTATGCCAGATGCTTCTCGTTACAGAACCGATAGAATACGAGGATGAAGTGTTTGCGCTAGACTCCATCAACGACCTGAACAAGTCGCATCAATACCCGCATGGAATCACTCCACCTCTGCATAACGCTCGGCGGCGTAGATTTCGCAAACGTATCAGTAATATGATGATTGAAACGGTCGAGGGGAAAGTCGATGAACTGTTTAAAAAGGACGAGGAGGCTCAGGAAATTTCATACGAGTTACTCACTCCCCAACAGGCCGCTTTGCAACAACAACAGCAGCAGCAACAACAACAGCAACAAGCACAAGCCCAATTCCAACCCCAACAACAGCCTGCTCAAACCGAACTGCCTCAGACTACAGTATCAACGCCTGCTGCCGAATCGGAAGGGCAAACGCCATTTGATATGCTGGGATCACATGCCACTTCGCCAGCAGTTGGTTATACCCCTGGCCCAGATGAAAACGACGACGATGATCTACTCGGCGCGGAACTAGAAAAGGCACTGGGCGGCAAAGATGAGGACGATGAAGATGAAGAAGAAGAAGAAGAAGACGAGGATGATGACGACGACGAGGATGATGATGAAGATGACGAGGAAGAAGAAGAGGACGACGATATGGACGAAGA
The DNA here is from genome assembly GCA_030564235.1 of Blastobotrys elegans. Taxonomy (NCBI): domain Eukaryota; kingdom Fungi; phylum Ascomycota; class Dipodascomycetes; order Dipodascales; family Trichomonascaceae; genus Blastobotrys; species Blastobotrys elegans. The sequence continues at coordinate 26,026 of JAJLUJ010000162.1, forward strand.
AGCCAAAGAAACTCAACGCCAATCCCAAGTCGTTAAAGAAGAAATCTCTGAGCTGCAACAAGTCATTGAAGCCAAGAAACGAGACGCGGCAAAGGCTGTCAATCTAATCATGCGAGGCCGTCTGCAAGATACAATCAACAAACTTGAAAAAGATTTATCTACCAAAAGACGTCATTTGCGAGAATTTGAAAACGAAGAAGAAGAAAAGAATGATGACGAGAAGAAGGAAGAAAAAGTGGAAACAAAAGCTGCCCCAGCCAACCCAGCTGCGGATAACCCCGATGATGATTTTGACGATGAAGAAGAGGACGATGATGTAGAGTCGTTATTTTAGTCCAATTCGTTCTTAAGATTATCTTGTATTTATTATATTAACGAAAAACAGTTTTTTTTTCTTTTTGTTTTGGTTGAAAGTTTGTGTTTGAGCCGCACACTCTCTCTCGTCCATATATTTTTCAATTTATTACCCCCGTTTTTTTTATTATAATATATTCCACTATTAATCACCTTTTAACGACTGTTAGTCTTACCAATACCACGTTTCCCGGCCAACAAATGTTTAGTCAAGGAAGCAGTAGTATGACGATCACCTTCACCTTGACGAGCGTCACGATTTCGGTCACGTTGATCCTTCTTGGCCAGCTTTTCGGTTCTAGTATGCTGGTTAGTTTGCAAACCGTCCATTCGACGATTGGTTTGGTCACGAGATCGCATCTTGGAGGCGTCTCGTTTGGTGGTACCCATGGCAACGGTATCAGCACCGGAAGCGATACCTTCATTTGCGGCAGCAGTAGCAGCGACTTGAGACCGAGCTCGGTCAACCAGCGAGTTGCCGTCCAACCCGATATCTTCAAAGTGTTGTCCCATTTCACCAACGGTTCGCTTCTTCAATGCCCGTGGAATGTGAGCCTTCTTCTTGATGGTTCGTTTGCTTCGAGATTCATTCTTCATCTTGGTGTGCTTGTCACGGATCCATTCAGCCTTTGCACGGATATCTTCATCATCAGAGTCCATAATTTCTTGGTCAGAGTCATAAAACCCTTCCTTTTCCAAACGGTCTTCTTCGTCTTCCAAAGCTTGCAGCTTGGCGTTGATATCTTGGTCCATAAAGTCGTAAACATTTCGGCCATTGAGAAGTTCTGGGATGGTGTCCTTCTTCCAAGCTTCTTCTTCAAGCAAGTAAGAGTCGGTCAAGTCTGGTTGGTAGACACCAGCGCCACCGTTCATTTCTTCCACGTCCTTGGACAAGGTTCGTCGGTTTGGATCCAACGGATCGTACTTGGCAATGTCCTTGGCGGCTTGTGGAATGTGCGGCTCACGGGCCAAATCGTCACGAGGAGTTGGCTTGGCCACGTTAATCTTGTTCATGATATCATTCATTCGGGTGGTTCGTTGAACCTTTTGTTCGATACGAGCAGCCAACAACCGCTCGCAAGCACGGTTTCGCACGGCCATGATACCTTCTTCGGTAGCACAAGACGTGGTCATGACTTCAACACGAGGAGCAGTGTTTGATTCCATCTCCTTGAGCATTTCTTGACGCTCTTGGCTCAAATCTTCTGGTCGTAGCACGTCACTCTTGTTCAATACAACAATAACCTGCTTCTTGGAAAACAAAACCTTGATGGTGTTGAACAGCTTGACTTGATCCTCCAGAGAAAAGCCGCACTGTTCGGAAATGTCAATAAAGTACAAGATACAGGCGTTGATGTTGACCAGCGCCAAGATACTTTGATGTTCGATATTGGTCATGGATTCAATCTCTCGGTCCAACACACCTGGTGTGTCAATAGCTTGGAACCGCAAGTACTTGTAGTCAAAGTGACCCACATATAGAGACTTTGTGGTGAATGCATAAGGTTGGACTTCAACGTCAGCTCGGCTAATGTTTTTCAAGAAGGAACTCTTGCCAACATTTGGGTATCCAGCCACAATCAAAGTTCGAGTGTTTGGATCAATAGCCGGTAGACGGCCCATATGCTGACGAACTTGCTCCAAATACACAAACGCATCTTTACACTTTTTCAACTGGGTGGCCATACGACCCAACGCCGCTTTTTTCAACTGCTTGCACTGGAAAAGAGACTGGCCAAATTTTAGCAACCGCACGTAATCTCTTGATACCGCCTCGATACTGCCCTTGACTCGTGACAGCTGGGATAGCGACACTTTGAAATGATCCTTGTCGTACAGAGTGCTCAACAGCTCTCGGTGGAATGGATGCAAGTCGTTGATGTTTGGGAAACTCTGGACAATCTCTCCAAGCTTTTCTGAAAACCCATCGCTCGTGTACCGCACCTTTCGCATGTAAAACTGACGAATACGGGAGATTTTGAACCCCGGCCGGATGACTGTAGGCGTCTTTCGCTGCGTACGATTCAGGACAATATCCAAGAAATCGTTGTATTCGGGGACAACTGGAATGTCCTTGAAGGTTAGTTTGGCGACCATTTTTTTTTTTCGTCTTCTTCTTTCCCTTAGTGGTTGTAGTGTGGTAGAGAAAAACGGTAGAAAAGTTTTGAAAAAAAAATTTTTGCAAAACAAAATTTTTGTGTTTTTGTGTGAGCCGCGCGCATGCGCAAAATTTTTCTTCATTTCTCTCCCAACTAATTAATTGAGATAAAATTCTGCCCGCAACGTACGCCAGCGTTTGAAATCTCGTTTGTATAGGACTGTACATGTAGCCATGGTGTTTTTTTTTTTTTTTAAATTTTTTTTTAATGTTTTTTATATATATTTCAAGTAGCTGTATAGTAGCTGGCTCGCCCGTGGTTTTGACCTAGGCTGTGGCTATTATAGCGCTTCAGAAGGGTTATATATTGAGCCGCACGATAATCTCGGGCAAGCGACAATACTGTAAGTTCCTTAGCGCACCACCTTTAACCCCATCTTTAACTGGAAAGTGTTCCGGTCCAAGTTAATACGGACAATACTAGGTGCACATATGCTAAACTAACGGTTGCAGTCCAAAAATTTCACACCGTCCGGGTTGGATTTATTGTTAAATTTCCTCCCAACCCTTTTTTTTATTTTTGGCCTTTCACCATCACAACATTATGAGCGTCAACTGGGTAATGACCAAACTAGACAAGCCCGTGGAGCTCCCCGGCGAAACGTTTGAATTCAACAGCGGCGCACGGATCACGATGGAACTAACCTCGATCACTGACAATACGACCAAACCCGCCACCATATCGTGCCCCAACGGCAGCGTCTATCTTAGCAAATCCCGGCTGGTCTATATGGCCAACGTGCCCGTGACGTACAACGTGCCTAATAAAGGCGACCGGGATTTCCAGACGTTTGCAGTCGATCTGATCAAAATCCAACACGCCCAGCTCGTCACACCATGGTTTGGCGCCAATGGCTGGCAAGCCATTGTCCCGCCACACCCACAGGGAAGACTAGAACCCAGCAACGTGCTATGGAAAGTCAAGTTTACGTTTCGCGAAGGCGGCGCCTTTGACTTTGTCACCAAATTCAATGCGGCGCAATCGGACGCCATCCATGGCGAGGTTTTGCCTGCATACGAGGAATAACCCAATCGTGG
>JAJLUJ010000163.1:0-29468 GCA_030564235.1 Blastobotrys elegans
AGCTCCGACGTTACCAGAGCCGAAATCGGGGCCCTACTAATCTAACCAGTGGATAAAACAGAAACAGGAAACAAAAACAACAAAAAATTCGAACCAACAACAATAACCCGGGCCTCGAGCACTGCTATAAAAAGGTCCAACCTATTATATTTATTTCTATCTATGTAATTAACAATAAAATGATTTCAAGTCAAGTCAACCTCACGAACCAACAACAATAACCCGGGCCTCGAGCACTGCTATAAAAAGGTCCAACCTATTATATTTATTTCTTTCTATTTATGTAATTAACAATAAAATGATTTCAAGTCAAGTCAAAAACCTCACGAGTCGAATTTGTGAGTTGTTTAGAAATAAGTTGCATATAATATCCATTACAACCGGGAATATAACATAGAAGATATGATGTTCCGTTAAATCTGTTATGTGCATACAGGACATAATATAATGTTAATTTGGACGATACATCACGACCGTATCTATCCAAATTGGTCTGAATCAAATAAAATCAGTGCGCTGCATTGTCCTCTCGTTGGATAACGTCTGTATAATGATATTTCAAAATCCAAGCGGTTTGGCATCACATTTCATGATGATCTTTGTTGTGTATTACTTTCCGTTTCTTATATGTACTGAGATTGTTATACTAGGCTTAACATTACCTTTTATTGCTAGCATTTCCTCAAAAAATAAATATGAATAGCAAAAAGTGATTTAGGATCGTTAGTTAAGGAGATCATGATGCAGCTACCTAGATAGTATTAGTAGATATATAGTTCAACAATGAACAACGTAGCCCACCTGTAGAAACGGGATCTTCTGATTAGTGCAAAAATGCGATTACATGCTCGTAATAATAATCTGTACAATTGCTTAAGAGGAGTTGGGTGCAAAGACTCTTCCCTGCGGACTATAATATCAACGAAATAAATAAATAAATAAATGCGCAAAGACAACGTATATACATGTCCGATTACCACAAGCTTGTAGTAACTATGCAACCCGTTCAGCTTCGTCGCGCCCTCCTTCTGTGCGCCACTTCTGTGACAAGGGTTCAAACGATGCCATGATGGTACCAGACGTACTTGGCGTGAAAACATCCACCATCGTTCTTCTCTACCAATCCAATGGATGGAACGTATTTGATGCCAAATAGTACATAGTAACAACTGCACAACTTGAAAATATTTTGAGTAATTTAAATTGTTAATATTCTCGGTCTGAACATAAATAGACTATATAATCTCTCAAGAATTAAACTTGTCCTGCACCTTTGACTTGACCTTTTCACTCCCCTTTTCCGCCTTTTCCTTGGCCTTTTTACCATCCTTCTCCGCTTTGGACTTTGCATCTTTACTATCCTTTTGTACCTTTGTCTTGACTTTCTCACCATCATTTACCACCTGTTCCTTATCATTTTTGGCCTCCTTTTCAGCCTTATGCTTGACGCGTTCAGCCTTCCTTTTGGCTTTTTTGGCCTCCTTCTCAGCCTTGTCCTTAACTTCTTCAGCCTTACCCTTAACTTCTTCAGCCTTTTCCTTCGCATCGTGTTTCACGTCTTCCCAGTCTTGACTTTGTGCCTTCTCCTTCACACTGCTAGCCTTGTCCAAACCTCTTTTTTTTGCTTGTTTAGCCTTCTTTACAGCCTTGTCCTTGACTTTCTGAGCTTTATCCTTGATACCATCACTTTCTTTATCGTTAGCTTTGATAGGAACAGGATACGGCATCTCCTTGCCACATTGCTGCATCGGCACGCTTAAAGCCCGCCCGTACTGAGTCCAGCTAGTCTCGCCACACCCCAAACACTCCTTCAAGTGCTTGTCAAATTCAGTCCCATCACCGCACAAACACGACTCGGCGTCCTTGGCATCTTTGCATTTGTTATATGCCGCCAGAGCCTTACCGCAATCAGTCCGACACTTTTTGGATACCACATCCTCCGCATTCACTGCCAATAGTAATGGAGCCAGAGCGAATAGTTTCATTTCCAGTACGTCCCCATTATGGTAAGCTTCATCGTCTATTTATATACCCAGACAATTTTAATTAAGCAATGGAGCAAGCGTTGTTTAAATGGAAAAAAAAAAAGTGATATTAAAAAAAAAACTAAACCATATAGATAGCAGCATAAGAGCATACAACAATTGTTTTTTAGAACAAACAAGGACCACGATGTAATTAAACAGAGATTCACTCAAAATAGACAAAAAAAAAGGAAAAAAAGTAGTGGGTCGCACAAAGCCCGACCTCGGTACGGCTATAGAGTAACGTTGTGAAAACTGACGTAACCAGCATTGGAAGTAAGGTTGGAGAAAGCTGTCCTAGCCAGCGTTGGAAGTAAGGTTGGAGAAAGCTGTCCTAGCCAGCGCAGAGAATGGGGGAACTGGGTCCCCCAAGGAGCAAAATAGGAGCTGACAGGGGGGGGGGGAAAGGTCCGGTATTTATAGTTTTTTCTTTGGGAGGGGGCCTTCTCTTCGAGGCGCGCGCGCGAGATTATAAGCCCGGTCGACCGATATATTATCCCTGCCCGCCCAATCGGATCCGTTCGAGGAATGTAACCCGCGGGTTATTGTGTGAGGCTGAAGCAGAACACTTCAGAACGGGGGGAAGAGCTTAACCTCCCAACCTCCCAATTTTTTGCCGTTTATTCAGAAAGGACACACCAACACAGCACAGTCAACACCAACAAGGGGAAGAAAAAAAACAAACAAACAAACATAACAATGTCACAACAGCTCGACATTTCGTCTCAATACTTGGAAGAGATTCAGACCAACATCCGTGTGCGGCCAATCCCATGGGAAGGCTACGTGCGGGCCAGTCTGTTGACTCAGGACGAGGCGAGTTTGATGAAATCGCTGGAAAAACAGAGCCGAGACAAACGTAAGGAGGAAGTTGGAAAGCAGCCGGCTAGATACGCTACAACAATCATTGACTTGATGGATAGAATCACCCGGGATGATGTCGTAAAGTACATTTTGTCATTGGCTGGGGATTGCGCTATTGACGTGCCAGAGTTTACCAAATCGCTGTTGGGCAATGAGGAGAATGCATCCAAGACTTTTAAGGTACTGACTGGTCTGCTGGACCGCAACGACGAGCAAATCTACCTGCTATCAGCCAAGGCATTGATTGTGTTGCTGGCCATCAAACCAGGTCCGTCACAGTACGCTACCTTGGTGTTCAAGTTCATTTCCACCAAATTGGCCCAATCGCCAAACGTCAACTTGCAAGACTTTGCTGTACAAGCGTACGGCATCTTACTGCGTTCTAAGCATTACCGGAAGCCGTTCTGGGCAGAGAAGGAGGAGGTTGTGCCGCCATTGTTGAAGATTTTGGGGTCCACTACTGGTGTTAAGGGGTCGGGCGGGATCCAGCTACAGTATTACGCCTTGTTGGTGTTTTGGCTGGTCACGTTTGATACCACACCGGCAGTTGAGTCAGTGACCAAGTTTGACTTGATTCCTACATTGTTGGATATCACTCGTAATGCTGTTAAGGAAAAGGTTGTGCGAATCTCGATTGCTACGTTGGTGAATATGGTCAACCAAGCCCCCAAAGTTAGCATAGGATCTATGGTTAGTCAGTCGGCATTGGCGTTTTTGAAAACACTGAGCCAACGGAAATGGGCTGATGATGAACTTATTGAGGATTTGCAATACCTCAACGATACTCTGCTTGATGCGTTTGTCTCCATGACCACATTTGACGAGTACAAGAGCGAAATGTCTACCAAAAAGCTAAAATGGTCACCGCCTCACAAGTCGGATACGTTTTGGCGAGAAAATGCTCAAAAATTTAAAGAGCATGATTGGAGTGTGTTGAAGCAGTTGGGGAGCTTGGTTGGAACCACCCCAGCAACCGATTCTGTCACTTTGGCTGTCGCTTGCAACGACATTACCCGCATTATTGGCGAAGTGCCAGAGTCGGCAAAGATTTTGGAAAAGAATAATACAAAATTGAAGGTTATGGAGCTAATGAAGCATGGCGATAGTGAAGTCCGCTACGAAGCGTTGAAGGCCACTCAGTCGTTTATTTCAAACTCTTTTAAATAGACTATAGTAATTTTTAGAGCAAACTTTGGTACTGGTCGAGCCCTTTTGGTTTTTGTAGTGGTTGTGACTGCGGTTGCGAATTTTGCTGCTGTGGTTGTAGTTGTTGCGGCGCTAATGGCGACGGCAGGGTAGGAATAGCACTCGATGTCGCCCCAAATGCAGGTTTAGAGGGCGACATTGACGAAGCTCTAGTCCAGTCTATACTAGACGATGGTTTCTGCGTCCAGTCAATGCTTGTTTTGTTTATTGTGGCTGTTGCTGTTGTTGTTGTTGTTGTTGTTGTTGTTGTTGTTGTTGGTGATGATGATGATGACGATGACGAGACTGACAACGTTTGCTGAGGCGTCAACGGCTGAGCGGATGTGAATGACGCCGCTCGTTGAGGCTGGAGTGAAGTGAATGCTGGCGTTGTAGTAGTAGAAATAACCGGTTGCGTTGGTAGTGCTGTAGTGGACCCATTACTTGTTTGCCCACCGCCATAAATCAACGAGTTGAAATCATTTCCACCACCACCTCCGCCGTTTGAGCGGCTCATTGGTCTAGCTTGGGAGGAGGATGGCCGGTCTGGCTGAGTGTGTTGTTGTGCCCTATCTGCAGTACTCACCGTGTCGTTTAGATTCTTGCCATGTTCTTTTTCAATCCTGTCAATGATGCTTTTAATCTTGCCTAGGAAATCGTGAAACTGGGCCTTGGTCAGCAACGACTCCATACTGAGCAGGAGGAGATGGGGCACAATAGACCGGGCTAGAACCTCCACATCCACTATATCTACAATCGACGAGTACACGTCCAGCGCGGTCATGATGATTTTTGGTTCGCGCGTTTTCATCCCACCAAGCATGGGGATGAGTTTTTCAGTGATTGCATATTTATCCAGCCCACCATTTGTTTTCCCCGGTGTGCCAATCAGCACCCTAAACGCTTTAAGGGCTTCCAGCTTGACTGATAAACTTGTCGTCTTGCCAAATACTTTGGCGATTTGCGGGAAAAGGTCATTCTTTAGCGTGACAAAGTCGAGCTTTTGAATAATATCGTGGGTTTTGCCTAGTGCTTGGGCTTGGGATTCTGGTGGCGCCGACTCCAAAATCCCCATTAGGATTGGCAACACGTGCGTCTTAAACTCAGCCGCATTCAACCGTGACAACAAAACAGGCAAAAAATCCAGCACTGCTTGCTGGCACCCATGATGCGTCTTCACCTTTTCCAAATTCGGCAGAATTTTTTCGGTAAACCCGAGTTGGCTCATGTCCTTCCCGATAGTAAGCACGTTTTGCATAATGAGATATGTCAGCCCGTCATCTTTCCCCATCTCTTCCATCAGGCTTTGCAGGATTTTACGCTGTAGCACTGATTTTGGAAACTGGGTCAGCATTTGTTGAAGCCCAGAGAGGAACGTCTTTTTCTCAGACGAGAGTTTGGCTGGGAAATCGTCGAGAAAGTTGATTGTTCGGATCAGTGGGTTATCAAAAAACTCGGAGCGTTTCAAATCATCTAGTGTGATTCGTTCCATTGGCGATCGGGCGATTAGCCTCGGGAGCGTGCTGGTGAGGTATGTTGGGATCTTGTTGCTCTTTAACACTTTTTGCATGTTCTGGAGCTCAGACTTGTAACTCGAGCTGTTATTGCTAGTATGCATTGGCGAGTGCATTGTATACACGCTGATAATCAAACAGCCTAATGAAAATACATCGTTACTTGGATCCAACCTACGGTCCAGAATCAACTCAGGAGCCGAGAAATCCAAATTAGGCTGCACGAATTTAGGCAGCCGCGGGTCGTATTGTGGGATAAAGTAGTCGCTGTTTTCATTCTCACGATAGTTTTGGATAAACCCCAACCCGCCAATCTTCCAATCCCCCTTTGCGTCAATCAAGATAGAGCTGGGCTGAATATCCAAATGGACCTGCCCGGCTGTGTTGTGAAGGAATAACAATCCCTCCGTGACTTGTAATAGGCCCTTTTGGATAACGAGCTCGTCCAAATCGCCTTCACGGTTTGAGCCGGAAGAGGTAAGATCAATTAAGCTTTTCAGGCAGGAGTTGAGAGGCTCGGTGACAAATGTCATTTCAGTGCGGCCCTCCTCCAACGGCTCAATGATTCGTACAATCGACGGGTGACGAATCTTGGCCATGGAGTTGATCTCACGCCTCAGTCTGTCATACACATCTTCTAAAGCAGCCGACTTGTTCATTCCCGACTTGACGATATACGTGGATAGAGCCTTCTTGTCAAAGACAAACACAGACACAGGCTCGTTGGTAATTTTCTTCTTACCCGAGTAGACCGCCCACGGCCCAGCTCTGAACTGCGCGTTCTTACTCACCGAGTAATTGGCGGCAATCCCGTTTGAGAAAGCTTTGAACGCGGCAGTGAACATTTGGTGTTTGTATACGTAAGCTTAAAATGAGACGGAAAAGAAAAAAAAAAAAAAAAAAAAAAAAAATCTTGACACGAAAAACTAAACTTCCCACTCCGCGCGCCCCTCATATATATTTTGATTGAAGTGGCTTGTCTCCACTCACCTTCATTTTAAGGGGCTTTATTTTTTCTTCTTTCTTGTATATATAAAGGAAACGGAACAAAACAAAAACAAAAACAAAAAAATGCCGGATATCGAGTACTTTGAGACGAAGAAGGTTGAATGCGGGACTGACGGGTCTCCAGTGGAGTATACGATCCTGCTGCAAAACGCCAACGGGCCATGCCCGCTTGTGGCGCTGGTCAACACGCTCATCCTCAGCGACCAAAAAGTGACGCAAAAGGACGGCACAGTGCAATCACTGGCCGGGTTTACTAGCGGGAAGGATAAGGTATCTGTGAATGGGGTTCTGGAGCAGCTAGGCGAGCTTATCATGCAAAACTTGGCCAGCTACGATGGTGATGAGAGCAGTGCTGATAACGCGTTGGGTCTGCTTCCCAAACTTGTATCTGGACTGAACATTAATGTACGGTTTAACGGCACGTTTGACGATACGGCAGAAATGTCGCTGTTCCGGATTTACGACGTTGATATCGTGCATGGATGGATTTGCGACCCGGACGACCCAGAGTATAGTTTGATTAATCAGGTAGACTCGTATGACGAGGCTGTGTCGGCAATGCTTCGTGATACAGAAAGCTCTGCCCAGCGGGAGGGCGAGGACCCAGCCGAGCTGCACGCCAAGGTTGCAGCTGTCAAGCATTTTATGGACACCAACGCTACTCAGCTAACAAACTACGGCCTAGGCCAGTTGAGGGCACTCCTTGAACCAGATTCCCCCGCTGTGTTGTTCCGTAACGACCATTTTGCGACTATTGTATTGAGAAACAATTGCCTTTATACCCTAGTCGCTGACCAGGGTTATAAGGACCAGCCGAGAGTTGTGTGGCAGTCACTGGTTAGCACTTCTGGCAACGACGACGTGTTTTATGACGGTTTGTTCAATTCCCACATTTCCGGGGTGGATAATACAGGTGTGGATGAGCCGAGATATGAGCTGGGGTATAGTGTACGTGATGAGAATGAGGATTACGCGCTGGCGAGACAGCTTCAGATGGCCGCTGACTCGGAGCTCGCGCAGGAATTGGCCGACCAGCCGCCGCCGCAGCAGCAGCAGCAGCAGCAACAACAAGGACGCCGGCAGCAGCCACGACAAGAACGGAAACCGCGTCAACGGGACAGGGACCAACTAAAAAAGAAGTCCAAAAAGTGCATAATCATGTAGAGAAACATGTTACCAGTTATAAATATAGAACAACCTTTATATACTATTATTTTCTACTCCCGCTGCCGTTTTAAGTAAGCGTTGGCATTGTTCACATGTTCGGTATCATCCACTGGCTCTAGTGTAGGGTTGAATGGCGTGGTCATATCAATGCCCGGGACGGCTAGAGGGTCGATGGGTGGGGCAGCAGTGGTAGTGGCGATCGGCGGCGCTATCGGAACTCCGGTGGTCAGCGGTGGCGGTGGCGCGATAAAGTCACTGGTATTTTCGTCAAACGGCGGCTGGGAATTCAAGTACTCATTCACGTCAAACTGCTGGTCGTACGTGTTTTGGCCGTATAAATAGGTTGGGTTGTTTTGGCTTAGCCAGTGCTCCACCTGTGCCAGATTCTGCCCCTGTGCGGCTAGCTGACGGTTCAACCCGTTCAACGACTTATCAGTCTGTTGTACATGTTGCTGGAGACTGTCATTCTGCGTTTGGGGGTCCGATGAAAGGTCAGGAATGGTGCCCATCTCAGGCTGCGGTGGTTCTTCCTTTTTAAGCGGTTCCAACTTATCCTTGTCGCTGGAAATGGACTCGATTCGGCGCTGTTTGCGGACTGGAGACGCGCCAGTGCCGGACGTTTCAAACGGCCGCGGGTCAAAATAGCTCGTCTCATCATCCATATTTGTCTTATAGTTATCATTGTTAGCGGTTGTCGTGTTGTTATTGTTGTTGTTGTATTGATCGTTTATAATTCGGTTAATCACTTCGTGCGGCTCATCGTAAACTTCAGAAATTTGTTCATTAGTCAACAGTCTGTTTGAGGGCATACGGCCAATCACACTTGGAGTGCCGGCTGCTTGTGGGATCCCGCCCATAATCTCTGCCAGCAGTTTGCTGTTACTTCCGTACAAGGTCGCCAAAAATCGTACAATCTTGTCCAGAGTTTGGGCATGTTTCTGATGCCGCTCCCTAGACTGAACGTTTTCATTCCACAGCAGTTGGTTATCTTTACGAATGCGCATTAAATCTTCGGATATGAGGTTTTGGTTTTCACGGATTTGTGCCAGCTCGTGAAAAATGTGTTGCATGTCGAGTGACGACTCCCCCTCATCATCGCTTCCATTCTTGGTGGATTTGTTTCGCATGATATTGTCCAGTAAATCGTCACGATCCCGCAAAAAATTGGGCGACTTGAATTGCCACACTTCCTCACTTGCTTGTTGCATTGCACCAGAGTTGACATCCTGCACCTTGTGGAACCCGTACATGTTTAGTTGGCGTACAAACGATGCGAAGTTTGAGTGTTTAAAGTACCGTGGCAGTACAGACCGTTCAAATTGCTCTCGGCCAATAACCTGGAAACTCTCGCCGTCCGCTGACCAGCGAATATTCTCATTGTTGGTGTCATCGTTGACTATTGATGCGAGCTTGGTGATGAAAGCCGGTCTGTTCCGTGACGTAGGGTTGGGGTTGGTTCGTTTTTTTGTCTTTTTGGTGGAGGTTGAGGTCGAGGAGCTTGTTGGTTGTTGTTGTTGTTGATGTTGCTGCTGCGTAGTAGTAGTAACAGGCGCAGAGATCTCGCCTCGCTTCACGATCGCATTGTATTCGGACATTTCAGTGGTGTGTCAAGTCAGCAAAGTTTTTTTTTTTTTTTTTTTTTTTTTTTTTTTTTTTTTTTTTTTTTTTTTTTTTTTTTTTTTTTTTTTTTTTTTTTTTTTCCCTATTCTTGTTGGGTATTTTTTCTAGTCTTAAGGCTTTAATGTGTGTGGTGAATGGATTTCGCAAACACCCAATAAGACCATAAATTTACAAAAGCGGAATGGTTTTGTAGACAGGCCGGTCCGTGTTTGAATTTTTTTTCTTACCCTCTAACAGATGCAGAAGCAGAAATAGTGCAGCGACCGATTACTTGCAACCATGAGCTCTAGGGGTCGACTGCCGCGTTAATACTTATAATATAATTGAGAACGAACGTAGAGCTGTTTCAGTTAGATTGCTATTTTTGGTTGTACGTAACCCGCGGCTGACCGACGCACACAGATCCAACACTAAGGTAATAACTTTTCGGGCCGGGTAATTAAAAGTGGTACATAGCCTTAAGGCCGGATTACTGTCTCGAGACCTTAAATTTATTACTGACCATGGATGCCAAATGGATTTAGGGTTTGTAGTCTATTTGCCTATAAGGCCGACTCAGAGACCCCTCACCGTATAAAACCAGGTGAAACAGTCAGTCAAAGATTTCGGATTATAGAAGAAACAAGGGTCTCGGATTGTGAAACCTGATGCTGTCTAGCGAGCGCTCTAAGGTATTATATATACCTAAAGTCTAGACCATCTTATCCAACTGGTGTTATACTCATGAGCGTTCGGAATTTGAGTGGTGTGAGCTGCACTATGTTTAATAGACTTGAGCCGCACAATATTGCGGAGATATAGAACATATATATCAGATAATACTATAAGCTATCATGTCTATTGTTCAAGAGATGAAAGAAAGAACACCAGGTCGGCTAAGATACTGCCGATAAGGTGGGGTACCAATTTTGTACGCCGTATTAATTCTTGGGCCAAAGCGCGCTCGATTACAAGGGACAGCCTGTATTAGTAGATGCGAACATCTGCGGACCACCGATTCTTCAAATCAACACTTCACTGGGTTTCCATTCGCGTCCACCCGACACTGAGATTGTAGCGTCGGAACATGCGGCTCATCAAAGAAGTTTACCGCCCTGTACTAGAGCTTAAGTTTGCAAGCACATTTTTTTATTTTATTTTATTTTATTTTATTTTATTTTATTTTTGGAATAGTAGCGTTTATGTATACGTGTACATTTCTGAATTTGATTGAGCGCTCGTCTGTTCCAGCTAAAAAGTGTTTGGTTTCAGGCTAAGGCTCCACCTTCCATCTTTTTGAGATTTGTCGTTTTGAAAACGTTCTATAGATCTGGAAGCTAGAATGAGCCTACTTGAGCTCGCGATCAATTTCTGGAGGTGATAATTATCTCCTTCCATTCTCACCCGCAGTCCTAGCCTGTGTGGTTTTGCATTTGTGTGCTTGAGTTTATAGAGCGGAGGCGTTTTGTTGAACAGTTTGTCGTGTTTGTTGCAACTCACCAGCACCATCAACTTGCGCATGTAGAGGCAAATAAGTAATGTACGGTTTTAGCCTTGCATCCCTACCATGCCCAGTCATCTGCGCCGCCATATTTCAGTAGTAACCCGCCCTAAACCCCCACATTTGTACCATGGCAGATTTAATGAATTTCAACTAGACTATATATATATACTAGATATACTAGATGGGATCTACGTTGTGTCCGAATCATGAACCCCTGCGCTCCTAGGGAACAGGTTAAGCTGATTAGAGAATGGCCGGGTAACGATCAAACCGCGGATCACACTTTTTTCTTTTAAAATTTCGGGGAGCGCGCGCTTCTTTTGCCATTTTTACTGTAATAGGCTGAGCGTGCTGAAAAAACCCACTCAACTTTTTTTTTTCCCACTCCCAATCACACAAACCCCTAACGAACGGATCGGAAACGTTAATTGTTTGCAAAAAATTTTTTTTTCACTCTCCTCTTTTTCTTTTTCCCCTTCTCCCACAACTCTTTTTGTTCTAATACCACATCAATAAAAATGGCCAAAACGTATGGGAAATTACAATTTCAATACTGTTAATGGCAATTGGCCCAATACCATTCAATGTCGCTGGTGTAGTTCTCCAGCCCTTTCTTCTCTTTATGAGAGAGTATTGAAGCCGATGAGGAGGTTTGCAATAAACATTCTCTGCTTTGAAAACTATTATTGTGTTCACTTATAGAAGGGTCGCCAGACTAGCCAAGGTCTGCTGATCAAGCACCCTTCTGAACGCTATCATCTCTCATTAGATTGAGGTATTGCTGATTAGTCGTGGATACACGACTATGCAGTCAAATTTAGCAAAGGGATTGCACTACTCTTTTGATTTGTGTATTGGACTGCTGTTAACAGACACAGTCTTGAGAGACAAATTGCTAACGAGAAAAAAAAAAAATTAGTACTGTACCAACAGCTGAACAAGTGTTTGCTCCAGAATCTTTGCTAAAGAAGCAAAAGACTCAAGCCGCCAACGCTGAGACCGCCGCTGCCGAAAAGGCTGCTGCCAAGAAGGTATGTTTACTCACCCCTTTTCTCTCCAACCAGTATGATGCATAACAACCAAACATACCGACTAGCCTTGCACGGCAATGTTGTCAATTGTTAACCATCTTTCGGGTCTGATTCTGGTTTCAGTCTTTTATTTTCTGATTTTGGAAAACTAACAACAACAAAAAAATAGATCCGAAAGGAAAAGCGAGCTGTCATCTTTGACCGAGCTGCCAAGTACCAAAAGGAATTCTTTGATGCTGAACGAGACGTTGTCAACGCCAAGCGAGTCGCTCGACAAGCTGGTGAAGCTTACGTTGAATCTGAACCAACCTTGGTATTTGTTCTACGAATCAAGGGTGTGAACAAGATTGCTCCAAAGCCACGAAAGATTTTGCAATTGATGCGATTGCACCAAATCAACAACGGTGTGTTTGTGCGAATCACCAAGGCCACTATGGAAATGTTGAAGATTATCGATCCATATGTGACTTTTGGTTACCCAAACTTGGCCACTGTGCGAAAGCTAGTGTACAAGCGAGGTTACGGTAAGGTCAACAAGCAACGTGTTGCCTTGAGCGACAATGCCATTGTCGAAGCTGCTTTGGGCAAGTATGGTATCATCTGCATGGAGGATTTGATTCACGAATTGTACTCTGTTGGTCCAAACTTCAAGCAAGCCGCCAACTTTTTGTGGCCATTCAAGCTGTCCAACCCTAACGGCGGCTGGGAAACTGACCGAAAGTTTAACCATTTCATTGAAGGTGGTGCTTACGGTAACCGAGAAGAGTTTATCAACAACTTGGTCAAGAAGATGCTGTAGTTTGTTAAATAATTTATTGTTTTATATTTTTGTCAACACACAGCTTGTAATTTGAATTGTCTCCAGTAGGATAGCGCTTTTTTGTGGAACATTTTGTACACGTTATTTCCAACCGTTCGCTCTTTTGAGATTTTGTGGATGGGTTGTAAAGCCGGTTTTGGCTTGTTACGCCTGGAACCAGTTTGGCGCTGCAGTGGCGGCAAATCGTCCGCTTCATGTGAGGCGAGATTCGAATCACGTTTTTGCGGGATACCTGGACCAACGTGCGTGAGTAAAGCTGCGCTAGTGCCGGATTTGTAACCGCTGTAGCATCTGCGAGCTGATATAGATGCGATAGACGGGCGTAGTTGTCGCGCTGGGGAATGCTCTTTTCCTTTGCCTTTGCCATTAGATATTGGAAAAATCTGATTGATGAAGGAACAAAAAACTTTGCGTGTATTGGGTTACACCGCTTAGTCATCAGCTGGGACCAAAAAACAACGCAGCGGACCAGCTCCCAAAAACTCTTTTTTTGCCACACACACCCAACACGACAACTCCCCTCCCCCCCCAAAAAAAAAATATAAAAAAACAATCATGAGTGGATACGATCGCGCATTGTCAGTGTTTTCCCCAGACGGACACGTTTTCCAAGTAGAGTACGCCGGCGAGGCTGTCAAGCGAGGTACCTCTGCTGTCGCATTGAAGGGCAAGGACTGTGTTTTGGTTGCTTGTGAGAAGCGAAGCCAGCTCAAGCTGCAAGATCCACGAATCACGCCGTCCAAGATTTGCCAGATTGACGACCATATTACGCTAGCATTTGCTGGTCTGAATGCTGATGCGCGAGTGCTTGTCGACAAGGCTCGTGTGGAGGCGCAATCGCACAAGCTAAACATGGAGGACCCGGCGTCAATTGAATACATTACAAAGTACATTGCCGGCGTGCAACAACGATACACTCAGTCTGGTGGCGTGCGGCCATTCGGAATCTCCACGCTAATCATTGGGTTTGATCCAAACGATGACTCGCCAAAGCTGTACCAAACCGAGCCATCAGGCATCTTCTCGGCATGGAAGGCAAACGCAATTGGTCGGTCCAGCAAAACTGTCCGTGAGCTACTGGAAAAGAACTACGAGGGGGATATGGACCGTGAAGGTACAATCAAGCTGGCAATCAAGTCGCTGTTGGAAGTCGTCCAAACCGGCGCCCGTAATATCGAAATTGCAATCATGCTGCCAGGCAAACGGATCGAGCATCTAGACTCTGACACTTTGAAAAAATATATCGACGAGATTGAAGAAGAAAAGGCTGCTGCTGAAGCTGAAAAGAAGAAAAAGCAGCGTGGCGGCCAGTCGTCTACTTAGTTTTTTTTTGTTTTTTTTTTATAGCTTGAATACAATAAACAGAAAACCTCCCAATTCCGTAATCTTTTTTTTTTTTTTTTTTTTTTTTTTTTTTTTTTCCTTCCCTCATACACAAAAAGACAAGCGCGTTTTTAAAAAAATATGGCCAACGAGAATGTTCCGGCAGACAACAGTGCCAGCCCGAGTGCAAACCAGAACCAAGCCCAACCTGCCGCGGCTGCAGGAGCATCTCAGAACCGGAATTCGTCCACGTCGTCAGCCTCGTCCTCCTCGTCTCTCCCGCTGGCTGATTTGAACCGGATTGTGTTGGAATACCTTAACAAGAAGGGGTATAACCGTACAGAGGCCATGCTGCGGATTGAGAGCTCACGTGCACCGACTCCGTCTAGCCTCACCACTGCCACGAACGGCCAGAGCAATAATGTAGCGAATCGAAATACCAAAGTCAACCCCACACAGCCTAAAGTGAAGGAGGACCCCAAAATCATGCACCGAGCGTATGCCATGATCAAGGACTGGACAGAGCACTCACTGGATATGTATCAGTCTGAACTACGGAGGTTATGTTACCCAGTCTTTGTCCACATGTTTCTACGCCTCGTTGAACTGAACCACGCCGAAGAATCGCGGCGGTTCTTTGACGAGTTTGCGGTTGATTTTGAGGTTCTACATGGCCAGAATATTGAAAAGTTGTCTGCGATCAGCCTGGAAACGCATTTACAGGAAAACGACCTTGCAAAGGCGTTTCTAAATAACAAGTACCGGTTGAACGTGTCGCAGACCGCATTCGACCTGCTCCTATACTTTTTGCAGGAAATTGAATCAAACGGCGGGACGTATGCCATGCGAATTGTGAATCAACACCTCGATGTGAAATGTTCGGCGTCTCGACCAATGAATAATGATAATGGCGACGATGACGATTCGCTGGGTCCTACAGAAGGGTTACCAGGGCTGGGGAGTAGTAGACAGGACGAGCAGGTTGACAAATTCAACTCTCAAGCTGTCAAGCTCGGCCAGATGCAGCCAGATCAGGATTATGACAAGGAGATCACTCTTGCTCTTGAACAAACCGATGAACAAGAACAGGTGGACCGAGGGCCGACTTTGGTCCAACAATATCAAAAGATTAAGCAAGAATTCCCATCAGACGACGGCCCCAGTAGGGAAACGCTCCCACTACCGCAATACAAGAGCATTGATGTCACAAAGCAGATTGAGAATATCAAGGAAGCCAGGAACCGGATTTCGGTGGGCACTGGTGCACAGGGAGCGGCGTTGCCTAGTGTATGCATGTACACTTTCCACAACACTCACGACGGGTTGAACTGCCTGGAATTTAGCGACGATAGCGAGATGGTGGCTGGTGGGTTTAGCGACAGTTTTGTCAAGATTTGGAGCTTGAAGGGAGATAAGCTGAACAGTGTGCTTAAAGACGACTCTGAACCATCGACTTCAAAACGGCTAGTCGGCCATTCTGGTGCAGTATTTGGGACTAGCTTTAGTCCCGATAACCGGTACTTGCTAAGCTGTTCTGAAGACATGACCGTGAGACTGTGGTCGACTGATACGTATACCGGCCTCGTGTCGTATAAAGGTCACAACCATCCGGTGTGGGACGTCAAGTTTAGTCCGTTTGGACATTACTTTGCTACCGCCTCACATGACCAGACGGCAAGATTGTGGAGTTGTGATCATATATACCCGCTGCGAATCTTTGCTGGCCATTTATCCGACGTGGACTGCGTCGATTTCCATCCTAATGGTACCTATGTTCTGACTGGGTCTTCGGACAAGACGTGTCGAATGTGGGATATCAACAAGGGCAGTTCTGTGCGAGTATTTATGGGGCATACCCAAGCTGTCAACGCCATTGCCGTGTCACCAGACGGGCGATGGTTGGCTAGTGCGTGTGAAGATGGGATTATTAATGTGTGGGATCTGGGCTCGGGCCGTAAGCTGAAGAGTATGAAGGGTCATGGAAAGACGTTTATTTATTCGCTAGCGTTTTCACGTGATGGTAGTGTCTTGGTATCGTGCGGCGCAGACAACTCGGTGCGGGTTTGGGATATTAAGCGAGGCACTAGCGATGCTGGTCCTGAACCTGAACCAATGCCGTCAAACGTTACTAACGAACCATCACAGTCAAATAACGCTAATGGGTCGGGTTCTGGTAGTGGGAGTGGGAGCGGGAACGCTGCCAACGGTGGTAACAATGCCTCGCAAACTAACGCAAATGGGTCTAGTGGCAGCGCTACTGCTAACGCCAATGGTACTAACAACCAGCAAGATGATAAGCGGAAAAAAGAAATTGTGGCAACGGCAGACCACATGGCCGTTTTCCATACCAAAAAGACGCCAGTATATAAGGTGCATTTCACGCGACGCAACTTGTGTCTAGCCGCCGGTGCGTTTATGGGATAATAAATGGTAATTTGCAAAAAAAAAAAAAAAAAAAAAAATTATAAATATAAAAAAAAAAATTATAAAAATATATAAAACATGCCTTAGATTTTTACAATAGCGCCCATGGACTGAGCTCGTTGGGTCCACTCTTCAGCCAGGTCGTCGTCCTTATTTATATTATGGTATCGAATGATTGGCTCAAACAACGAGCCGGTAATTCGGAAATGCTTGTGGTGGGTTTCGACCAAGTCGATAACCTCATATGCGCGCTGCACATCGCCACGATAAACAACCATATCGTCATTGTATGGCCGGATTGTCGCGCAGTGGTAATGTACAAGGGTTTCAGGGGAGTATGATGTATAGGATGGGTCGAACAGAACACGCCGAGAATTAACCGAGTCGCGGAAAATCGTGTGGGCTAGCTCCACCGCTTGACGAGACTTGAACCGTTTACAGAGGTTGGAGACAAACAAATCTGTTATCCGCAGCGAGATGGTGGGCTGTGTAGCGTGTGCGTCGTACAGCTCAGTCATTGTAGTAATATTCTCCACAGTGTTGAGAACGGACCGGTAGACAACATTGATGGCAGATGCTGGGGGTGGTGCATTCAACGTGGGTAGAAAATCCAAGCTTCTGCGAGGCTGTGGAATATCGCCGCGGCGTTGAGTCAGTTGATACGAATACATGTAGTTGTCAAGGTCCAGCTCTTCAAGCAAGATTTTGGCATTGTTTCCATACACCTTGATCAAAGTTTCCACAACAACACTGGCATCGTAACGATCAGCTAGCAGCGCCAAAACTTCGACCACAAACCGTTCATCGCTAAACCAGCGTTTGTTATGGGCCATAAGGCAGACTTCAAAAAACTTTAGCTCCAGTGCGTTGGTGCGGAATCCTCGCAACAAGGCCAGAAATACTGGTTTACTAGGCTCAATGTTTTTGGAGACCATGTAGTCGTAAATGGTTCCGGCAGTCTTAATCCCGTCAATCTCCATGGCCCGGTATAACAACAAACCCCAATTCTCTTTGGAAAAGTCTCGCAACCACACGTTTTCAATAAGCCATGCCGTTTGATCCTTGTCCTTTCGGCGAGAGAGCTTTTGGATCATTTCTTTATACACGTTGGCATGGAACTTGGGCGGGCTTTCTGCGTCAATCTGGCGCATGGCCTTGTCAGTATTTGAAACCAGCTCCTGGCCTAGGTCAGACATGTCCATAACTTTGGTTACAAACTTGACGAATTCTGGTCTATTCATGTTGACGGATTTGCCAAGGAGAGATTGATAAATAGGGACTAGCCCCCGCCTTGGAATGTTCAGAAGCAGCCTCCCATTCTGCTTGTTCATGATAAACTGTTCAAGATGCATATTGTCGAGTAAATGGACGATTCTTTCCCAGGACCCTTCAGCATCTTTGAGACACCATCTAACCATTTCGTTTAGGCCAGTTATTACGGCTCGTCGGTGTGTTTTATATGCTGGTTCGTTAATGTCGGGGTGTTCTATGTGATGCAAAAATTGGTGTGCCAGCTGCTTGCCGTGGTGCAGACACAAATGTCGAACTAATTCGGGGACCAGCTCCAGCTCCAGTACAGTCCCGGATATGGGACTATAAAAGCTATCAAACGTTTTCCAGTCCTGGCTCAATGCTTTAAATAATACTATACAGATCGGTCGCAACGTTGAGTTCATCTCGGATCTGTCTATTCGTTCGCTGTGATCAGAGGTTTGTATGGTATTCATAAACTCGCGCCAGGTTGTTAGAGCAGTCTTGCTGTCTGTGTTAAATAAGACCCCGACGTGGGCTGCAGACTGGGTATTTTTGTCAATTAGGTCGAGCAGGCTGAACAGTCGTTTGTACTCGTCTTCATAGTAATTCATCCAGTGCCAGCTGCGGCATCCACCCTTGCTGGCATTGTTTGTCGAGTACATTCGCCGCACAGCTCCTCCAGCCCATGGCCAGGCCCATATTGCCGTCCTGATGCAATATGGACGGCTCTTTATTAAGCTCATGGAAAGTGTAGGTTTGTTGGGTCAACGATCTATAGACTCTTTTTTTTTTTTTTTTTTGTGTTGGTGGTGGTGGGCGGGGCGGGCCGGAAATTTTTCAAACAGTTTTGGAAATACGAGCGCGCGAGAATAACACACACCTTGTAAGAACAACCAATACCCAATTGAACTTAAGACTTTTACTGGCTACTTTTGATGAAATGTTTGGTGCGGCTTAGATGAAAGAAAGGTTTAATACGTTGAACCGAAAGGTTGTAACATAAAGAACCCCCTGTTGAGCTCTCCATGTCAAGGGGTTGGTCTTTTAAATCAAAATTGATTGAATAAATATAATAAATAGAATGCATATAGGCGACCAAGTCGCGTGGAATGTTTTATCAACGCAAAACAATTCTAGCAGTGCGGTCCTTTAGTAGTCTCTTGATTCAGGCCGTCTGTAATTGAATCTGTCGCAAACAACATGTGTCCTACCAGTGCTCCTATCAGGATCATAAAAAAAAAAAAACCATTAAACCCCATCAAAATCAACATGACAATATAAGCTGCTCCGACTTGGATAGTATAAAACACTGATCGGACAAGTTGTTGGGCTAGTGTGGGTTGGAAATGCAGCGAGGTGGAATGCCCATTGCTAAAGTTCAACAGCCCCATGGTGGTCCTCATCGGCACATCCTTGTGATCGTCATTGAGCGAAGACGCCTCGCTGGCTGATTTGGTAGCATTGGACTTCCATTGTCGAACAATAAGCCGGTCATATTCACGCTGTAGACGTCTAACAAATTCAATGGACATGACCAGTATAATAATACCGATACAACTCCCGGCAAACATGCCTTTAGACGTAATGTGCCATGATTCGGCCAAAATACAGGAGTCAATAGTGTACCAGTTCCAAAACATTTTCATCTTGCAAGCTGCAGGATCATCTCCCATATCCATATCTCCATGCATTGAATGGTCCATTTTATTTCTCTTGATTTTTTTTTTTTTTTTTTTTTTTTTTTATCTTTTCGAGGGGCAGGGAAAAAATAAAAATAAAATAAAAAAGGACAAGAACGCCAGTCCTCTTTTATATCTCAAGTGAGCACTTTTTGGGGTTTTAATTTGCTCACCAAACGTCGGGGTAAATTTTCGTTTTTGAGTTCGTTTCCGATCCGTCCGAGCGCGCACACTCATTAAAATTGAGGTGGTGCGGCTTTATAATATATTCAAAACGTACTATATATAGGTAATCAAATTTAGTTATATAACGAATGTGCCGCGGCCATCTTGTTACCAACAGATTGGGCACTCTCTACCCTACATTCCGCTGGGTTGGGTCTCGGTAGGAAACGCCAAGATGTTGAAAAATCTTCTTTTCATCACGAGATTCAACAAGATCTGCAGCAGAGTCTGGATGTCTACCTTTGTAAAGGCCGTGTTGACTCAATCGCATTCCTTTGCGGATCGCGAGCAGGCGGATAGATCTGTTGAATAGGTCATTACCAGTGTAGTAGATGAATGAAGCGCCGAGTTCAGACCAAGGCACCAGTAAAATATCAATCCGTCTCCACTTGTCGTCTTGATCGGGAAGTTTAGAAGCACCCATGAATCTTGCGGTGTTTGACGTCTTACCAGAAAGCTGGCACTTAATAAACCCTTGATTCCTCAACTTGTCGATCAATTGTTCCTGGAGATGTTTCAGGTCAGAGAGACTAGCCTCCTTCCTAGTCAGGATGATGTCGATATCGCCAGAATGGGTGCCGCCCCGACGGTATGATCCCATCACATACAACATTGCATTCTCGTCAAGCTCTTTTACAGCGTTCTCGACTACTCTTGCGTGTTTCTCGACAACTTCACGCGGGATTAACTCATTAAACTCGTCCACATGTTCCAACCCTATTCTCTGAGTTTGAGTCAAATCGTCGCGGTTCTTGATATCATTTAAACTTTTCATCCCTTCTCGGTACCACGCAGCAGCTGTTTTTGAACCTACGCCGTGAACCTTTTTAAACAATGCCATAATATCTCCCATCTCGTTGCTTTTGGCGTCTTTGAGTTTGGTCAGTTTGCCGGTGGCGGAGATTTCTTCTATTTTTTCAGCCAGCGAGTCGCCAATACCGCTCAGTTTTTTGGCCTGTGTTGCCGTCGTGATTGGCTTGTCGCATGTTTCGAGCGTCGAAATTGCCCTTCTGTACGCTAACTTTCTGTAATATTCACCAATGTTGTCGTAATGGTTCAGCATTAGTGTAAAGATTGCAATGATACGGTGATTGGGGTTGGTGTCAGAGTTGGACCGATCCTGTTTGGCAAGGTACCCTTTCCAGTCTCCCTTGAGCTTGCTTTCTTGTTCATTGTCAGAGTCCTCGCCATCATCGGTGATCATTCCAGAGGCGTCTGCTTCAATCCTGTTTAGTTCGATGGCATGGTCTAGATCATCAGCGTTGTTGTCATGAGCTGGAGATGGAGTTGGAGTTGGAGATGGAGTTGGTGGCGGTACAAGAAATTGGTTCGTGTTAATCAACTCAGACTTGTCAATACATTTGGCAAGCCAATCCTCGTATAAAATCTCCGCATTGGGAGCCTTGTCCAAGTCCACATGGCGTTGAACAGTAGCTCGAGACCAGTTTTGAGGTACAAACACATGAGTGACTTTTGCAGTCACGTTGAATACTACCTCTGCGCCATGAGATTCATAAACCTTTTTACGATTTTGAGTCGTTGGCGACTTTTCACTAATAGGTAGGAGCACTTTTTTCATGTTAGGTGGTGGGGCCAGCTTTTTAATAGAATACTTACAAAAAATCAGACCGGTAAAAATCCTCTTTTGCTGTTTATTAGACTCATCATTATGACTTCTTGTTCGTTTGGCAACCGACATTGTTAAATGGTATCAGTCCAGTCGTTAAGAAACCCCAGGTTCTGCAGTCCCAGTTGCCGAAACTTTTGAAGAGTGTTGCTATTGTTAATAACAAAGGCCATATCTGCGCGCCGCAATGCTAGCAAATCGGTGCCGCTGTCGCCGCAATACACAACCTTGCCACTCACGTCTTTACTAATTTGGTCTAGAATTCTTAGTTTATCACTCGCCGTGCGGATTCCCCAGCAGTGGTCATGACGTAACTGGCCTGTCGTTCGCCCGTTATATTTCGGCATGATATTGGCATGCACAGTGACCTTATCCGGACCATATCCATGTGATTCAAACGCCTGTTTGATCAATGCCGCGCTCCAGTTTACACTGATTACAACGATTGGGATTTTACGTGCTGACAGCCTTGCTACCAGGTCCCACCATCCCTTGCGGTACTGCACTTTGGCTGATTTGGCAGCAATATCCGACTCGACAAGGCCCTTAAACAGCCCCGATTTTTCAACTCGAATAATACTGGCAATCTCCACCTCTTTCAGTCGGGATAGAAATTCAATCTCGCTGTTGAGTGTGTTATCGCGGGGGTAGCGTTTTGAAAGCTCGCTGTAGTCGTTCATATACTCGTTCACAAAGTGCTGCCAGCGAGGCTCAAACTCGGGCTTCAACTCATACGCGGCTTCAGACACAAGCGACATTGTATCTGCGCTGGTCACCGTCTCATCCCAGTCCACTGCAAACACGCCAATACTGTCAAGATTCATTATAGCCAACTTTTGTTTTGCCGAGGTTCCGATTAGGTGGGGGTGGGGTGGTGGAGAAAAAAAAAAAAAAAAAATTTAGACAGGGGGATAATTAAGTCTGCAAACCTTTGTGTAAATTTTATTTTTTTTATTTTTTTTGTTCTCTCACCATCAATGATCTGGGAATATATTGTCGAAAGTTTCTCGCCATGGTGGATAGAGTTTTGGGGTATGCAGGTTGTTTCGCTTGTGGCGTTTTGGATCCCGTGTACTATCTACATTACGCTCCATAAGGTCGCCCCGGCATTTTCACAGCGGCATAAGATCCAGCCGGCTCCCAAACAGCCCACTGTAGATGATATCCGGCATTGTCTAGCAGGGGTGTTGCAAAACCAGGCAATGGCGATTGTTTTACAGATCGCGACGCTATACATGGATTATTCCGCAGGAAAGTCTACTCCACATTTAGTCAAAGCACGGCTACCCAGCGCTTCCACATTCGCAAGAGACATTGCCATTTGTGTTTTACTGCGGGAGGCAGGTTTCTACTACTCACACCGCTTGTTCCACCACCCAAACTTTTACAAGCGGTTCCACAAGAAGCATCACAAATTCACCGCTCCGGTCGCATTGGCAGCACAGTATGCACACCCTGTTGAGCATCTATTCGCAAACATATTACCGGTGGCGCTACCCTCGCAAATCCTGCACACGCATATCCTTACTTCATGGGTGTTTGTATCGCTGATGTTGTTCGAAACGTCAACGGTTCACTCGGGATACGATTTCTTTTCCGGGGCAGCCAAAAAACACGACCTGCACCACGAAAAATTCATGCTGAATTTTGGCGGGCTTGGGATACTGGACTGGCTCCATGGTACAAACGTGCTGCCAAAGAGTCATTAAATATTCAATAGTGAAATTTATTTCAAAAATACAAGCGTAAACGCAGTCAACACGGGGTTCTCCTCAGTCCGTGAGCATTATACCGTACTGGGTTACCACAACCCAAATATTCTTGGAATATATGGTGCCTTTCATCAGACTCAGATAGCTTCAAAGCGTGTACAGCTGGGCGACGTTTTCTGCACTAGGCTTGAAAGTATCGTGCCTATCGTCACGCACTACCAGTCATGAGAAGAAGAAGAAGAAGAAGGAAAAAAAATATTAACAGGTCTGGTCACCTTCCCCTGACCTTGATTTACCATTCATACCCTCCTTAAGAGTCAATCGCAAAGCTTTTATGACCTGCTTATTTAGCAATCAGTTTTATTATTAGTCAGCCCACCCCTTGGGACATGCGTTGACAGCCGTGCGCGCACGCCCTTGGTTCACTAAAAAAATACATTATAAACTCGGTACCACCACCCTTTACTCTTTATATATTCCTTTTCTTCGGCAATCTCTTGGCGTAGTTTGTCAAGGTCGACTTCACGGCGGCCAGAGTCCAGATCAATGTCCTTTGATCTGATCCATTTGGGTCGTTTGACGATCCTGTAAGAAAGGTAAAAAAAGAGCACAATCGGTCCAGCCAAAAAGGCTTGGAAGAAGCCCTTTGCGTCTAGGTATGGCCCACCTACTGGGTATAATGCAACGTAAAATTGAACGATTAGCACCAAAAAGTTGATAAGGAGGCCGTATGTGCTGCCATACACGCCCACCACCGACTTGAAAGCGAGGTCGTCTGTGGACCTCCCTTGGACTTGATATGCCCTTCTGAAGCGCAAATGACACGCGTTAATAGTGAACCACACAAACAACAAACATATAGCTGCCGTACTCTGAAACCAAGCAAATACCTCGTCTTGGCTTTCGGATGTGACCAAAAAACAGAGAAGGCCAAAGGCGAGGGTGGTGAAAATTCCAACTAGAGGTCTCCCGGCCCGATCAATATACCCAAAAACCTTTGGAATATACCCCAGTTCTGACATGGCTAGCAATGCTCGACTAGTAGCAAATGTGCTGCTATTAGCCACTGACAAAACAGCACAGAGAATGACCGCATTGATGATTGATGGGAGCACCTTTACCCCGGCGTTTTCAATCGCAATAACAAACGGCGAGGCTGTCGCATCAACAGAAGATTTGGCACCCATAAGACGTGGGTCATTGTATGGCACGAGGATGCCAACCATAGACATTGAGACGACATAAAAGATTAAAAGACGCCAGAAAACTTGCTTGGTTGCGGCTGGTAACGCTTTTCTTGGGTTTTCCGTCTCAGCTGCTGCCAGGCCTACAAGCTCAGTCCCGCTGAAGGAGAATGCAGCGTTGACAAATACACCGCATAGCCCGTGAAAGCCGTTTGCAAACGCCCCGGGGTCGTTCCAAAACTTACCGCCAATGTACCCACCACCACCTGGAACTCCACCACAGTTTACAATAATGCCAAAAATGATAAACCCAATAACCGCAATCACCTTGATCAGTGAGAGAAAGAACTCAATCTCACCGTACCCGCGAACACCGAAAATATTAGCAAACAGAATCACAATCCAGAACACCGCAACAAACACTGCATTGTTGATATCGTTCGGCCAGTAACTAGAAAAATAGGTTGGTTAGCACGTTGCTTTTAAAATAATCATACTCTATAACAATCGAAGCAGCGACAAGCTCGACGGGAAGGATGACGATCCACATTAAAATGTAGCAAAGTCCGAATGCAAAACTCCACGATGGGTCGAGGAACCGCTGACCAAAGCTAATAAACGAACCAGAGGTTGTTGAGTACGCTACAGCAAGCTCCCCTAATGAGAGTACCGTGCAGTACAACATGGACCCGATGATTAGGAAACCAATCAAAAGCGAAGCGGGACCGCCAATTGCTAGTGATTTCCCGGACCCTACGAATAAGCCGGTACCTATAGCGTGTTAGTTGTTTGAAAAAAGCCGCAGGGTGCAGCTCAGACCACAAACCAAAACTTACCAATTGATCCTCCTATTGTTGTTTTCCAAACAATGTTAGTCCTTCTCTCTATATTCAAGCCGAGACATATTAATACATACCAATAGCGATCATTTGCAGATGCCGTGATTTCAAACTCCGTCTTAGGGGAGCCTGTGTAGTCTTTAAGACAGCTATTTCTGCCTCGGACATGCCAGTTGTGTCGATGTTCGAGCCTTGTGCCTGTTTGAATGAATCGAAAAACGACCGGAATGCACCGGTTTCCTGTCCCCCTTCCTCGACCACGTTGGGACTGTTCGCCGGGAGCTTGTCGTCGTCGTAATCTGACGACGTATGTTGCATTTTTTTTTTTTTTTTTGGTTGTAATTCCCTACTTGACGAGAGATGGGTATTAAAACGAGAAAGAAAACAAAAGATTAAAACGTGGCTGTTGAGTTGTTGAAATAGTCGTGTCTAAAGCGGGGGAAAAGAAGAAAGGAAATTTGAAGGACTGAATTTTTTCTTCCTTCGTGATCAGTCACCCGCGGGTATCGAGATGACTACTAAAAAGCAAAAAAAAAAAAAAAAAAAAAACTCAGTACGTACATGTATACTACTTAAGCTTGGCTAAGCTTTTATATATATATATATGAGCGGTGGGCATGCATAATACATATGGCCACCGACCGGTATTGACGCAGATCACTTACCGTTTTTAATCGTCGCATCGTTAAGAAAATTTTTCAATCTCCACTTATAACCTTATATATGTATATACGCATTATAACGGCCGTATCAACCTCATAAAATCGTCCATCTTGGTCCGGTGAATAAATTTAAAATAAAGAGTTTGTAATGAAACGAGGGTGTCGTAAGGACACCAACAGAGCATAATCCGGGCTTTGTCTGCGGAACGGAGTGGGCTAGGCGTTATCGAACAGGTTTGAAACACTCTTCTTTTTTCTTCCCACCTTCTATAGGTCTAAGCTTATAACCCGCCGGCCGCTGCACTGTCACTTCCAAGAAAGTTTTAGTATACATATATATAAGCTTAGGCTTTTAAGAATGATACACCATTAATTGGGCTATTGTCATGATGCATCTCAACCCCACACTAGCTAGTTCACATCGATCCATGGTCTAGGCTCGCACTATAAATTTCTTGCTTATATAATATTATAATATTATTGGAACGTATGAAAGAGCGGGGGGGCGCCGGCGCGCGCGCATACCGCCAAGCTTAAGATATTGGTAAAAAAAAAGTGCCAAATTTAAAAGGGGCCTTTATACCTTAAAGTAATTATATGCGGCTTATATATTTTACTTATCTTTACTTGCAAAATCTTGCAGCGATAACTTAACGTCTGTTTTGAAAATCAAATACGGTTTGCGCTCGGCCAGATCCAAAATGGCACGGGAGAATTCGGTGTTCATCCAAGCAAACCACGGACGCGACCAATCCGCATCATCACCTTCAAGTGGTTTGTTCCCGTTAATCGACTCATGCATGAGTCCCAGCCCGGCAGTACTCTTCTTTAGCAGGGCGAGTTGCTCTTTAATTTCATCATCGTTATCGCTTGTTCGGATTCGCACAGCGTTACTCATTGGCCAGATGTTTTGGAGGCTAACATGTGGACCACCAATACCTTGAAAGTTTTTACCGTTGACGTAGTATGGGTTAGATTTATGGTCGAGGACCAATTTCCTAGTGTTTTGGTAGACTTCATCCTCTTTGTCGCAGAAACCAAGCTCAGGGAGTTGAAGAAGCGATGGGAGGTTTGCATCATCCATGCTCATTAACGAGCCAAACCCGTCTACTTCGTAGGCATACACCTTCCCATACTTTTTGTGCGTAAACGTGCCATGATCCTTAACTCCTTGTTGGACAGATTTACCAATTTTAGTAAACTCTTGTGCGAGATCTTGATCCACATTCTGCAGCAACTTCCCCGTGCGTTGAAACTCCATGGCCAGCATGGCATTTGCGGGGATGTTCAGAGGCAAGAACCCAAAATCGTCGGATGGGCGCGAGAAGGTGCGGATGAGGTTGGTCCCGGACCCCATTGGGTTCCCATGTCCGTCAAGGTCGGTAGTGGCCAGGCTATTGTCCGTCTGCCGGCTGAAAGTGTACGTGGCATTGTTTAATTCGTCATACTCGCCAAAATATGTGGGCATTTGCATATCCTTCACCACCTTCAACAACGACTTTGCTGCTTTCAACCAATTGTCGCTGATAAACGTTGTATCACCAGTCCCCCTGTTGAAATCATTCGCGAGGGCAAAGAACGCGGCCACCGAATCGACTTCAAATTGACAATGGTAGACTTTATCGGTGTCGACTGCGGGGAACACGTTATCATCGCCTGAACTTTCCGGTGGGATGCCGGATTCACCGGGAGCTTGGTACGCGTTACAGTACGGGTTCTCGTTGATAAAATCGGCATGTGTTTCAATCGACCCAATGAGCAAAGTTTGCAGGTTCTTGTCAAACGGGGCTAGCTTCATGTAATTGTAGAGTTGGTTTCGCGAGTCTCGCAACCATTCCGCGTTTTTATCACCGGTGATTACAAACGTTCGTGGGTTGGAGTCCGCTTTGGAGCTGTTGACGTGCCATCGGATCGTCGTGTCTAGCGTGTTTGGGAAACAATTCTCAAATAGCCGTGCCAGATCCGCGTCGGCCATACGGCTGGTGTATTTGTCAATCACATTTTCAACCACTGGCGAGTTGAACGTCCGACATTTCTCCTGCGGCCTTTGGAATGGAAGTTTGAGGTCTCCAGAGCTATACGGAGTGTGCTTTTCTTGCGAATACTTCTCGTAATCTGGGCAAGATGGGTCAGGAAAACCCTCTCCCATCACTGGTATGATGAGCCCTGTGTATAAAAGAGATTTAAAATGCATCTTGGTGGTATTATCGAATGGACGAGGAGTGGCGTTTTTATATATTCATTTCAGAACAGCGCCGTGTAGGGGCGTGTGTTTTTATATATATTTAAATTTCTTCTCGATACAGCTAGTACAACACATGATATCAACATTTGGTGGAGTTTTGAGCGAACATGAAGTGAGGGGAACGTGAGACGCGCATGCTTAATCTGGATACGCGTGCTCGAAATGATTAACATTTTATATATATTATTTTCTCGCATATACGAAAATGGGCCTTAATTTTATAAGGCGTATATATACGAAACGGCTAGACGCTAATTAATTACAGGACGAGCTGCCATATGGGAATGATGATTGGATCCGGATGGATGTGGTGACGATAAGGAAAAAAAAGAAGGAAAAAAAAACGGTTTGTTTATAATTAATAAACTACTATCGGCGCCGGTTAGCGCTATTAATTCAGTGCATGAAAAGTTACTACGAGCTCGGTGCCAAACATGAATGACCAAGCTTCCAGTGCACATTGAAGCCGGTCATTTCGGCCAATAGGCCGCTGTGAAAAGCCAGATTCATCTGCAAGAGCAAATATATTTTTTTTTTTGATATCAACAACACCATGGACCGCATAATATACGTTAGTGTATTGGATGGCAGTGTCACGGCATATTGTCAGTTGGTCGGTCAGGCATTACAAGAACTTGCGAGCTTGCAACCATTCTTGAAGAGATTGTTCATAATAGTCACCGAGATATTCCAGCGCAGTTTGGTAATTGCCATTTTTTCGTGCCCATGAAGTTCGCGAAAATATTTAAATTGGGGGAGGGGGACTTTTAAGTACTTCAGCAGCTCATGACCAACTTTGGCCAGTTTTTTTTTCAAGCTCCCAATCTCCTGTTTCCAATGCCCTATCCATTTATACTATAAAAAGTAGTGTACACAGCCCTGCTAGTTGCGCGTCGGTCGTGGCTTTGTTTGCAATGTCTCTTCACCAACTCTGTTCTCATATCGCCGTGCCATGGGGGTATCAAGTCCGGGGCTATATCATCGTCTTTCCCATATATATATGGGACATGCATTATTCCCTTCTTCATCTTAGCCAGTGGGCAAGCCAAACGCAAACTTTGGCTTGACTTGAAATCATTTTATTGTTAATTACATAAATAGAAAAAATTAAATATAATAGGTTGGACCTTTTTATAACAGCGCTCGAGGCCCGGGTTATTGTTGTTGGTTCGAATTTTTTGTTGTTTTTGTTTCCTGTTTCTGTTTTATCCACTGGTTGGATTAGTAGGGCCCCGATTTCGGCTCTGGTAACGAAAAATGCATTGACTTTGACTTGAAATCATTTTATTGTTAATTACATAAATAGAAAAAATTAAATATAATAGGTTGGACCTTTTTATAGCAGTGCTCGAGGCCCGGGTTATTGTTGTTGGTTCGGATTTTTTTTTTGTTGTTTTTGTTTCCTGTTTCTGTTTTATCCACTGGTTAGATTAGTAGGGCCCCGATTTCGGCTCTGGTAACGTCGGAGCTTGCGCTCGTCGCACTTGGAGTACCTGGGGGAGACAGAGTCTCTTCCTGGCACAGGCTTCTACTATCCTCAGCTGCTGCTAGATGAGAATGTATGCGATACTTTGTATC